>BGPR01046274.1:0-11894 GCA_013235015.1 Araneus ventricosus | reverse complement strand
GGTAGATGTCTGTCCCTAATTCTTATGCGAGTCTTACCCATCACAGCGCAGGAATCCCGCTCTTATGATTCTAAAATTTCTCTATGATTTATAATCATGGTTTTTCATGTAGCGTCATTACAGGACTTAAAGCATCCCGAAATCAACAACCATGCATATCGGGTCTATTCTGGTACCCCCGGTTAAGTTGGGAGACGTCATTTTTTTCGCACGTTAACAACTGGAAAGTGACGTCTCCCAACCCAACCGGGGGTACCAGAAGAGACCCCTAAGTTACCACCTACTAATGGTAGATGTCTTTCCCTAATTCTTATGCGAGTCTTACCCATCACAGCCCAGGAATCTCTCTCTTATGATTCTAAAATTTCTACATGATTTCTAATCATGGTTTTTCATGTACCGTCATTAGCAGGACATGAAGCATCCGGAAGTCGAAAACCATGTATTAGTTAACACCTACTAATGGTAGATGTCTTTCTCTAATTCTTATGCGAGCTTTACCCATCACAGCGCAGGAACCTCGCTGTTATGATTCTGAGGTTGATCTATAATTTATAATTTTGCTAGCGTACGACATTCCTGACAGGAATCAATCCACGAGGACGCTCAAAGGGGTTAAATACCGTAAAATCGTATGACATCTAAAAAAAAAACTGGAAGCGTTTTCTTTCACCTTTCTTTTGATCCAATTGCATAACCTTTGGTAGAATATTTTCATGTCGTTTCAAAGAAATAAATGACCACCATCACCACCGTGAATAAAAAAATGTTGTTGTGTCCAAATCGGAAGGCCTACTTTAAGGGGTCTATTCTGGTATCCCCGGTTAGGTTGGGAGATGTAACTTTTCCCGTTGTTAACGTGTGGAATAAGTGACGTCTCCCAACCCAACCGGGGGTACCAGAATAGACCCGTAAGTGTAGGAATACAACTTGTATACACGACGGATGCACCAGGAATCGAATCTCGAAGCCGAGACTGTACCAGTAGGACATCTTACTTTCGACGAATTAAGCTCATGAGACCCACATAAACGTTGCATTTTCGATGGTTTCGGATTTGGAAGTTGGACCATTTTTTGTCAAAGTCGTGTCCATATTACCAAATCCCACTGGCCCTGATAAATAAAGGAGGAACATACTCGAGATGAGCAACGTCTTGCCATCAATTTCTGAGCATAATTAGAATTGCTTTATTTAGTTATTATACTAATAATGTCTAGTTCAGAAGAAAGATAACTATTTCACTGTACCTCTTATTTTCGAATCATGAACAGATGATGAGTGCGACTTTTGCGGGTCTATTCTGGTACCCCCGGTTGGGTTGGCAGACGTCACTTTTCCCGTTGTACAACGGGAAAAGCGACGTCTCCTAACCCAACCGGGGGTACCAGAATAGACGCCCTAAAAAGTCTAACCAAATAGTACCCATTTAACCTGAATCAGTCTGAAGGAATCAATTCTTAAATGTGAGATTTTCTGTCAAAATTACCAAAAGTGGTTCAATATACATATATAAGACCCTTGAGCCATGTCTGCGTTTTAATATGTACTAAACTATTACTATTCGGAACCACTATCAGAATCACTATTTCAGAACCAAATAAACTACACAAAGCAAAAATGAAGCCTTTCCCTGGGGTGTTCCAAATAGCTAAACTTAATGCAAATGGAGATCACATCATATTAGAACAATGCTATCACAACAAGATTAGATAGCAAATTTATTATGAGATGGTAGATGGACACACGCTATTCGAAATTTCTTGGTTTCATTGCATAAAACTAAAAAAACGAAATCTTTTAATTTCACGACCAGGATTCGAACTCTCGTAGCCCGATGTCTTTTGTTAAACACAGAAAATAAATTAAAAAGAACGTGCTTAATTTTAATTATTAGGTTCAATAAAAGGCAAAAATAAAAGTGTCTAAATATTCTGTAGAAAGTTGGCATTAGTTTAAAATGGCATAAAACCATACTCCGATATGTTTTAAGGACTTGTTCAGTTGTCAGAGAATTTTTTTTAAATATGATGTCTCAGGATCTTTTCTGTGAAACCGTCAAAGACTGTAATTAAATTGCTGCGCTCTACATGACCTCTATGAAAATTTTTCATTTTGGAATAAATAACTGAAATAGTTTTCTTTTAATGACAGATATTATATTCTTAATGCTACAAAAATGTATTTCCTTCGTTAGTAAATTTAATCATCTATTTAATTCTCTGTTGCTAATATGCATAAATGACACACAGAAATTTTTAGGAAAAATGTATTCATACGCCAGAATAACAATTTTTAATAATTTTCCGATTTCAGTGTAAGATTAAACAATGTTGTTTACAGAAATTACGAATATTTATTATTATATGTAATTGCTAATCAAGAATTAATACTTTTATTTGTGAATTTAACAAATTTAGAAAGAGAACTTTACTTTTTGGATCAATGGGATTGAATGTGTGCAGCGGTTTTTAGAGCCTATAAAATGAAAAACTCCATGCCAGCTTCATACTTTTTGGTGGTTGTCAATATTTAGGATACGACAGAAGTAGTTTCAGTAGACAGCTTAGTCAACATGAGTTCCCATAATAAGTACCCGCTTGAGAAGCAAGACACTCCTTCGGAATCCAGCGACTCTCATTCTGACAGCGAAGTGAACAAAGCGGAAGAAAATTTGGAGCAATTGAAGATAAAAGAACGTCAAACAAAAGATTATTCTGGTAAATCGAAGCCTTTGGACTCCCCAAATCAAGAAGGCGCCTTATCAAGTAAAAACGACCTATTGAACGAACCAATTGCTGGACCAAGTGGACTTCAAGAACCCCGACAGGAGAGTTCGGATCCAGAGTCCAAAGCTGCCAGCTTGACTGACCCTCAGAAAGAAAAGGACGTGGAGGCGAAGGGAATCAATATAAACATCGAAGAAAAAATGGTGGAAGGAGATTACAATGCCACGGATAGCGCGCCACCTTCTATCCAGTCTTCTACAGGAGTAACTCCTTCGAGTGAATTGCAAGAGAAGTCGCCAGTTGCCGGACCAAGCAGAGTCCGAGGTGAAGTCGATTACTCGAAACTTCCCTTTACTTCTGTTGTTTCTCGTTTCATGCGTAAATCTTCTGGAAGTTCCAGTTCCAGCTCGAGACGTATTGATTATGTATACGACGGCGCACGTACATTGTCGGATGTTTCCGAAATTCGGTCTGAAATAGCCGACAGCTCTGCAGAAGGAAGTGTATATCACGATGCACCGGAAAGTTTCGAGGAAGATCAGTCTTCCAGCTATGCATCTGCTGTCGAAACGCAAAGTTCTGGTACCTCGGACACAAACATAAGCGAACTTCAAGATGACTCCGCTCCTCCTCCAACTCCGCCAAATTCAAGCGTATCGATTTCGACTCCTTCTGGAGAACAAGGCCATCGTGCTTATCTAGAACGGCTGCAAATAGAAGCGGATGCACGTGGAGAACCAATGAGTACATCGTCTGGAATTGGATCGACTAATCAGTCCGAACTCGCTCACCTAGAAGCCTGGAATATGGCTGGAGAAATTGGACCTGATGGGCACAATGTCGTCGACCCCAATCAAGATGTCCCCGATAACCGTGCGCAGGGTGGCGAATTGCAGCCCACATCCGAATCTGTGGAAGACGAACCGATTTTGGTAGATCAACAAATGCAGGCATTCGATAGGCTGTTTGAACAAGAACAGAGAAATGAAGAAAATAGGGAAGAACCGAACGTGCCCAGAGATGAAATGAGTCTAGCGCGCAGAATACAAGACGAGGAGAGAGTTCAAGCTTGTAGTGCAGGAGCGGGTTCTCCCAAGAAGCGAAGAAGGTCATCGAAGTGCATAAGTGATTTGAGTAGTGAAGAAACGGGGGCCGCTGAGACTCTGAGACCAAGATTTAAGCCAGATACACGGAAGAAAAGCAAGATGGCTGCCAGCAAATCGAGTCCTACTTTACAATCCAGTTCAGAATCCACAGAACCGAAGAGCTCATCCAGTGACCATTCTCATCGTGTGGATTCTCCAGAGATTAAAAGCTCGAGTGAGTCGCAAGAATTTTCAAAATCGGAGAAGGATAGAAAACCGTGGCAGACACCTGGTCACCTTCGTGGTATGCAACTTTCTACGATATCACCTAAGGACTCTGTTATAGCTGAGGATGATCGGACTTCTCCCTTACGAGAACAGGATACTGAATTAATGGCAACTGAAGATCCTACTCCTGAAAAGATGGAGACTACTCTTGGTGAAGGGGCAGCCAAACAAACAGAACCATCAGAGTCGAAACCTGTTGTCGAGTCCAGTGATCTAGCCTATGGAGGTGAGGCTGATGGAACTTTAAAGGAACACGAACAGAGTTTTGAGGCTTCGGAGTTCGAAAGGAGAGTTGGGAAGTCTAAGCGGGAGCCAAAACTGAGCAGCTCACCTCCATCGGATAAAACATCGAGCTCATCGCATCAAAAAGCGGCAACAAGTAGGCCAAAGAAGAGGGCAAGATCCGACAAAATGCCTTTGAAAGCGCGTAAGACTCGGCACGATAATGCAGGTACTGTTCCAAAAAGTCTTGGTAATCTACAGCAAAGCGAGTCTACAAGCACACCTGATTCGAGTGACTACACTCCATCTGATGATGAAAAGGAAACTGAACTCTGATCTTCAATGCAGCTTATTTAACCGCGATTCTGAACAGACTCCCATCAAAAAGTACAAAAGCAAAGTAAAAATATCGATAATTTTCGAAGAAAATATTAAATTGCTGAGATCCATATTTTTAATATTGGAAATCCAGCCATTTTCCTAGACTCTATATTCTGTGTTCAGATCTTGCTGCTATGGTATTTACTTGAGTAAATCTAGTAATGATCTTTCGCAGAAATGTTAAATTTTATCCAATTAAGTTTTAACGCCTTGACTAATGGACAATTTCATGATATGAACGTTAGTTTTAATCGTTAAAAAATAAACTTGCATTAATGTAAAATTTGTTATGATCTATATTAATAACTCTCTGAAATGTAAGATTTTATAACTGTAATTTTATTCTATATATCTCGTACCAAGAAGCTTTTTATTTAAATTTCAAACTGGAGTATTCTTTGACATGAAATTGTACAACTGCAAATAAACTGTTTTTAACTGTAAATGTCTGCCATTTTCTTGAATACATTGGATTTCTTTTAATTAGTCTTGAAATATAAAAGGTATTAATAATGGTTATCCGGCCTTCTTAAGAATTCCCATTTTTGAAGACTGTACCTTAAAATTTCATCGGTCGTTATGAAAGTGCCATAAAATTAAAATGTACAAGCTCGTTTTTCAATTTGGTGTATTCATCCACTAATTCTCTAAACGATTTCCGCAGAAAATTCCGTCCTTTAAAATCGAAATTCAATGCAACATTAACGCAAGCTGGAGTGTGGCGTTATTTTAATATCCAGGAAATTAATATTTGTTAAATACTCATTCAATAGCTACGACTCTTGCGAAATTTAAAGCGATATCTGTGAAGTTATATTTCAACGCCAATTAAACGTTGAACTTTAACGGCTTTTTAATTATATTGCAATAAAATTAAAAATGAAAGAATGGCGGCGAAAATGCATACCCTTAAGTAAAATTGGAAGTTTAGATCCAATATAATGGATGTAGGTTTCGATTTTCCTTTCAGCTTGTGTCTTATGACTAATGTAGGCCCTTGTATCTCGCTGTCCTTCTACATTGAACGCAATTAACTCAAGGAAGTGAGCTCCCAGCTAAAAAAAATCTGCAGAAAATCTGAAGGTATTTGGAACTTGTTTTCTTCAGATTTTCTGTAGAAAAAAATGTTCCAAATACCTGCAGATTTTTCCACGGTCAAGGTTTAATTATTAATTTCAATTATTATTAATTTAATTTATGTATAAACTTACTTAAACGATTTGGAATGTGACGAAACTTCAAGCTCTTGTCTGGGATTTGAGCCCGCGATCCTATAAAGCAAGCGCGCTACAGGCAGTTGCCCTAACCACAAGGCCACGTCGGCATACGCGAGGTGGGATAAATTAATCCATTTAAGTTATAGCGTCACCATGGCTCTCGTGGCGCCATCTAGTGGCGTAAAAATAAACCAAGGTCAGAATATTTGTTTCAAAAGTCGTAGAGATGTGTAACAGATGAGATTAGTAATATTTTTGTTCAATAATTTAGATTCTCAGTTTCAATAAATTCATTTTCACCTTCTATATTTCTGGGAAGCCTTCTCTCCATCCAAAGGGCGAAAGTTCCACTTTTCCTTTCTTTTTCGAGGAAAATAGCTAGTCAGAAAGACAGTTGGAAAACTAATTGGAAATTAATTCAGTTATGGGGTAAAAGTTTAAAATGGTAAAACTTCAAATATTTATTTCAAAGATTAATTTAGAATTCATTTTTTCAGTGGCATATTTAAAAAATTTAGTCCTAAGACATTTTTCCATTGGGAAATTTTTTGAAACTCCTGTCTGCTGTAGAATTAAACAATAATGATAATTACATTCTAATTTTGTTTTATATCCATTGGAAAATAGAGTTGCAATATTAGAGAATATGGTGCAAAATATGTATTTATAGAAATGCAGATATTATGAAAATGCAGTTAAATCTTCAAAAAATCAACAGATATTGGTCGAGTTTAATGATTTTGCGAAAATATGCTAAATAACTGCAAATTGAATTAAAGACAAAATGCAAAGTCTTATAAAATCTACAGGATATTTAGAGAAAAAAATAAAAAGAATTTTTTTGAAGATTTTATGCAGATTAAATTGAAGAAAAAATCTGCATTTTTCTTCAATTTAATTATGCATTTTTTATGCATTAATGCATTTTTTCCAAAAAATCTGCAGAATATTTAGAGAAAAATGAAATAAGAATTTTCTGCAGATTTTCTGCAAATTAATTAGAAGAAAAAAAATGCAATTTTTTTTTGTCTCCAAAAAATCTGCAGAATATTTAGAGAAAAATATAAGAATTTTCTGCAGATTAATTTGAAGAAAAAATGCAGATTTTTTCTCTCTTCAAAAAATCTGCAGAAATCTTCAAGAAATCTTCAAAAAAAAGAATTTTCTGCAGATTTTCTGCATATTTTTTTTAGCTGGGCTATGTTCCAATATTTCTAAAATATTGCGATTGACGAATAATTTCGTAAACGTTCTGGAATATTGGGATACTATTGGTTAATCCAACCTGATCTCTTGATGCAGCTGTTACTCGGTCGCCTATTGCTAAAGTACGAAATTTGAGCAAACTGTCTTGCATTTGTGCCGGACATTTAGAATTCTAGATTTTTTTCACTTTAATTTAGTCAATGGATAGCTAAAGATTGGAAGTATAAGTTGAATAAATATCAAAATTCCCTCTTTGCGAGTCCAAACTGATCTTAATAGCCAGGGAGTGGATTAAATCTAAAAACCGTCTCGTAACTTGTACGGTATAACCTCTCTTATCCGGAAACAAAGGAATCTTGCCCATGTCGGTTGAGATTTTTTCTGGATTACTCAGTACACGTTTTATCGCTTGCATGTTTAGTTTTGTGATGTCTATAAAAAACTATAGCGTACAAAATTCTCTGGTCACGTCTTTTGATCTCATGACCACAAACTAACTAAAGTTTGAAAATCTTACAAATCATTTAATGTTTTAACACATGTACGTGCTTTTGTTTTGATAAAATTAAGCAACGCTTTAAATTTGTCGTAAACATCGCATAACAGTTAAATACTTTTAAGTGGGAGACGTAAGACTTCGAATGTCTGGGATTGTTGTCGAAGTTTTAAAAAAGCGAAATTGCTTTCGCTATGTACGAAATGAAGTTCCGTAACATGGGCTGACATAGATGAATATTACTCTCAAATTTTGGTGAAATCCTTTCACGTAACTTTCTTTGTCTGCATGTTGAATAATTTTGTTATCAAGTGTGTGAAAGGAGCAGAATTGCCGTCAGTCACTCGAGTTTGCACCAACTCTTCATTACCTGTGATCTGGATTTATATTTATATTTTAATCCAGTTTTATACCTTAAGGTATCGTTATTTTGAGAATTAAGAGAATTCTCTGTACGAAGAATATATGAGAAACGCGCACGACCTGGCTACTCGAAAGGGTGCAAGGCCATTAGTGGGACAATAGAATTAAGAATGCATGTAATATAACGAACTAGCGAATGAAGTCAAATATTCTCTTGCATTTGTTTAGATTGATGTTTAAATAGGCTTATGGTTAATATTCGCCAGTCATGTGCTTATGCGAATTTCTAAGAGAGTTCAATTAAGGATTTTTTCCCATATCCTATGTCGTTCATTATCCATAGTAAAACCTTAGAAGAGTACGTTAGTCAAAGAAATGAAGGAAGAAAAGGATCAGAAGTTAGTAAGTAGCATAACATCCATTCGTGTGATTGCGGTTCCATTAATGTGTTCAATTTTAGACGGCTTCAAGATATTTCGTGTGGTTTTGTATTTGCTCTTGTATCCATCTATTCTTTGTGTTGGGTACTTCTAATTGGATAGACTATCGGCCTTATTCACCATCCATGGTTAAACCATGATCAGCGGTTAAATGATGGTTCTGCTATAACAATGCGAAAGCTGACCGAAATGCATCGCCAAATGTATACCCTAGCGGATTGCTATTTTGGCATGGTATCTCAATTTCTTTGTTGTTGGCGATTTTTAAAATTAACCTCAGCCTTCGAGCCAAACGAGTTTCTCGCCAAATCGCCAGTTTAGGGTATACATCCAGCCGATCATTTCGGTCAGCATTCGCTTGTTTGTGTAAATTCCCTTTTAACCGCTGATTATGAATTAACCATGGATGGTGAATAAAAAAGGAAATAAGTAGATGACTATGCTATTTGCTGACTACTTTAATGGTCGAATGATTGTTAATGTGAGGATTTAAATTCTTGTATATAATATGCTATTCTCTATTATGGAATACAGGGTAATTAAAAACAATTGCATCGATTACACCTGGCTATAACTTTCTTATAAACAACAGGAAGAAAAAATTTTGAGTAGAATTACAAAAGGAAGCTTAGTCTTTACGTTAGAATTCTTATGTGAGATTTCTTTTCCACAGGAGAAACATCCATTCGGTGGTCCACTTCAATACCATGCAAAGCATTTTCTATGAGTACCATCACTTTGTTCACCATTGAGAGAAAAGGGGGCGTTAAGACAGCCTGCGATATATCCCGATAAAACGACTACAAAAGAAGTAATTTCAGAAGATTTAGTTAAGCAGATGCAAAATATGCATGCGGTTATTGAACGAGTATCAATGGTTGCAAACAAGCCTCACAAAGTATGGCGGAAAATGGATTACCGCATAGATGGCTACACGCGTGCCCAAAGGAAGTCACATAGGGAAATTATTACGCACAGTGGGTTCCCAATATAATGACACTTTAAAATTTGTATATTTTCCCAATGCCTCCCGAAGATCTGAATAGATTTTTTAGAATTTCGTACATGTAAATATTACACTTATACTCGTATTTTACAGTGAAGATTCGATCGCCAGATTATTTAAGGGACCGACCAAAAAGTGATGAATGCAAAAAGAATTACGAATCGTCCGTTTAAAATAAAGCCGATAACGAGATGAAACTTTCATGATTGGTTATGTTTGATGTGCATAATATTTACAGACATTTTCGTAAATATTGCACAAATATTTGGGAAGATATAATAGTTTCTTTAAAAAATCTAAAATTTCTCCGCGTGTGTTTTGCTTATAACTTGCAGAGGTTTAAACCAAATTGTATGAAACTTGCAGAATGCTTAACAATATGTTTGGGAAGCATAGCGTTGAAACTTGAAGTAAATACTTTGAATACTAAAGAAAATATGAGTATTTTTAGTAAATAATATTTTAGTGTGCATGTGCGAAATGTAGCGTAATTTTTCTTTCATGAATGAAGAGGTCTGTTCTGGTACTCCTGGTTGGGTTGGGTTGCGTTGCTAATGTGCGGAACCCAACCCAACCGGGGGTACCCGAATAGACCCCTAAGAGTCAGATATATAGGGTAACTTATATAAAAATTCCAGTTCAATACCATTAGTATTCAGAAAGATATCGGCATTGCAATTTGGTGAATTTCGGTATACTATAACGGGTCTATTCTGTTACCCCCGGTTGGGTTGGGAGACGTCACTTTTTACGCACGTTAACAACGGGAAAAGTGATGTCTCCCAACCCAACCGGGAGTATCAGAATAGACCCCTAAGAGAAGCTAAATGATGAGGGTTCTTGCACAAACTGATATCTTTTTAAACTTGAATCTTCGAGCAGTAATATTGAATTTTATGAAAGTTGTATCCTGAATACCCATGTATACTTACAAATTAAATTCAAAATTTAAATTACAGATGGACGAATACTATTCGAATATTCAGCTCAGTGACATGTGAAATCAATTTGGTAAAAAGAATTCTAAGATGCTCTCAAGCTCTTTAGATTATGTGAGAAAAACATTGGCTAGAAAGAGCAATATGTTTTTGAGCTGTTACGTTAAATTTAATCCATAGCTAGAGCATCTAATTTTTTAATTGTTGATATGCCATTTATTTCTATCTGCTCATCAAAATCGATGCTCATTACGAGACAAAAAGCAAGCAAACATCTCAACTTATTTAGTATAAATGTGATAACATGAGCTTCTGCTCTTTTGAATTGTTGGGTCACTTAAGGTGTCAATTTTGAAGCTTTTAATATTTTTCAGTTTCATAATGAGCTCTAATTCTATGGATGAAGATGAACCTATCGCTTCCTTGCTATTCGACGAGAATAATGAAGATTATATGGAAACTTGTGATGATGAAGTACATGATATGGTCCCAAGATTAGAAAGGTTGTGCATTAATGATAATGAGTTAACGGATTTACCATCTGGTTTGTCTATAGACACCGTTCCCAGTTCAATCAAAAATTTTGAGGGAGCTTCTATAGCTGATTCAAATGCCGCAGTTTCCCCTATATTTCTCGGTGATAAGATTTGGGTAAGCGACGTTACTAAAGCGGCAGATGGCAGTAAGAAATCCCTATCCAAAATTGAAGAAACCTCGCAAGTTTTTTCTACAAATACGAAAGTTGATATCCAGTCTCAAGACGTCATTGAAAAGGACCCTGAAAGCGGGGAGATCCATATGCATCCAATAGATACAAAGGAGGAACAAATATTAGATAAAACTAAAGAAATGAAAGAAACTGGAGCAGAAAGTGTTTGCGATGAAAGTCCGCTGGATCTTTCTCCGAAACGTAATTTGGAACACAATGATGAAGCTAAATCCATTTCTGCAGTATCTGAAAATAAAACTGAACTCAAGTCCTTAATGATTGTTCCGGAGAAAATGAAACATGTCGATCCTGAGACCGGTGAGATAACAGAAAATTCAAGTATTATTCTTCCAGATACTCCTGGCAGTAATAGCATAGGAAAGGCACTGGTTCTATCCGCTGATCGTATGGATAGTGGTATAGTTTTTGACCCTCATTCACCAAAGTTATCATACTCTGCTGATGAATCTTCGGATGATGAATCGCATGGGAGCAGTGGCATAATGCTTGATTCTCCACCTGATATTTGTGCAGTGAATACAGCTTCGGTTGAAGACAAACTCTACAGAAAGATTACAGCCATTGTCCCTCCAGTTTCAGGGATGAGTGAGAATAGACAGCGACGCTTTTGTGTCTTCCAGCCACCATTCAGCATTATCGATGCTTCCAAGACAAATTCTTCCGATGAGGAATCTAAGAATTCAGGGGCCATTAGGAAAGATAGTCCAATAAATTCTCGTCGGAAAAGCAGGAAAACTGTGAAATCATCTCCTAGACTAAAAGCTCTGAATCATTCGGATGTCAAAAACGAAGA
>BGPR01046273.1:0-12083 GCA_013235015.1 Araneus ventricosus | reverse complement strand
ATGTGAAATTTTTGAGATTTAAAATTATCAGCTGTAAAATTCTTACATATTCAAAATGGCAAACAAATGAGTAAATAATTTTACGGTCTCTGGCAATTAAATAAAGATAAGTTTAGGTTAATTTTCAACCCTTTAGAAACATACACAACAAGCTGATCTTTTAAAAAAGTACTTGTTCCTTTTGTTGCTGTTATTTCTTTTTATTGCATTATGTGAGAATGGATTCACTATATTGATTTCTTTTGCAACAAAATGGATTACTTTAAAAAAACTGAAATTGTTTAAATCTTTGAAAATTTATTTGATGTAAAAGTCCATTTTCCAATTGGAAGTTTTGGCTTTGGAAATATTTTCTTGAAGTTCCAGAGCTTTAAAAAGTTCATAAAAATGTATTTAAAAAATTTTTGGATCACACAAGATTTAGAAATTTAATGCCATGTTTAATTAATGTTATTTAAATACGATAAGTTATTAAAAATTGTTAAGTACAAATCACATTTTATCCATTTTTATAGATGCCCAACTACATTTCTGAATTATTTTATAGAAAAAATCCAAGAGCTTTAAAGAAGAATAAAACTGTTTGTTTAAAAAAAAAACTTCTCGAAATATTTGTCCTGCGAATGGGAATCAAAAGATGACCAAAGGCAGTTGAGAGTGTAACTCTTATTTTTTGCCGGGTTTTTTTGGAATTATTTTTCAAATTTTTATATTTATTTTTAAATTTAATAACTTATTACATGTTTGTCCAAAATCGGAAAGTTTTTTAGTAAAGAGATTTCAATTAAACAAATAATGATTTAAGTAATTAATTTCAATTAAAAATTCCGAACAAAACTGAGTTTTTAAAATTATTTTTCCTGCGCTCCTTGTATTCATTCATATTGACAAGATTAAATTCATTCACGATTCTTCCTATTCCAACTTTTGTTGAAGAATAAAAAATCGTGAATTGTAGAGTTCAAGCAGTGATTAGTAGACCTCTAGGTCGTGACCCTTTAGAGTACTCTAAGGTATGAGAAAACGCAAAATAAATATATAAAACTATTTATTGAAGTCAAAAGAAAGAAAAATACGTTTTTTAATACAAAAATGAAATTAATCTTTAAAAATGAGTTAATATATATGTATAACTAATGTACAACAATTATTTCATTATTGATTATTTCAAATTCCAAAATTCTTTGGAAAAAGAGTGCGATCAAAACTCTTATGGGTCCAAAATGCTAAAAGGTTGAGGACCTCTATGTTACAGGATGTTTTTTAAGCATTTCTGTTTGGTATTTTTATGACTATCATTTCCTGAAAACAGGCCATGATATTGCAGCTACACTTTCACAAAACGTGAGTCACGTGTATCTGATACAAAATGTTGCCTTGGCTTAAATTATACTGACTTTTATTCCTTAGTAAGTTAAACACTCACTTATCGGTTTAATTCTTTAATCCACCGCTCTGCCTTAAAAACAGAGAGATAATGTAGTCGCATAAAAACTATTTATTACTAAAAATTGTATTGCTTTTTAATTGAAAGTCCAATAACACTTAGTTCTCTTTTATGGATATAAATATGCATGAATATGCATTAATTAATTATTCGATTTAAAAAGTCTTTGTAACACTTTATTTTATTTATTTAATTATTGTTTTTTACTTCATGATATAATTAGTTTTCACAATATTCAGCTTAATATAATTATTTACTTTCGAATTTACTCGAACATTATGCTCACGTGAAATTTTGTTGTGAATATTCAATACTTTTGTATTAAGAATGAGTAAATATTCAATTATTGAAATATATCCATTTCATTCTTTAAGCGTCTTCCAATTTTTGCTCTTGAATGTTTATTATCGTTATTATAACGTAGTTTTCCTTCTTTAGTGTGGATATATTTAGTTTTCTAGAAAGTTTCGGTTTAAAAATGATTTACAAAATAACACTTTAGTGAGTAGATTAGGATTTTAATTCAGTTTGTGTAATCAATCAATTTTATAAACATATCAAACTCAGATTAGGTCACATTTTCATACAGCCCCAGATCGACTTATACAGACTTTTGAGAAGAAGAAAATTGAGCGTAAAAAATGCATTCTCTTTTAGGCTATTTATCTGTTTGTAATTTCACAATTTTATGATTAACAGAAGCTACTACAGGGCAGACTGTTGGACTAGAAATATCAAATTTCACATTTAGTTACTTCTTGGGTAGTAGGAGCTCACTAAAAAAGGAATTTCCAAAATTTTAATTATATTTTTAATTAAATATTTTATTTTACTCCTCAATAATTTATGAGCACATAATTGCACAAAAATCATTTGTACTTGATATAAAATTAAAAAGAATTAGCTTTTCAGCGATACCAATTTTATATCCGTGCAGTTTTTTTTCCTTTAATTTTATTAAATTTTTAAAAATTTATTACGCAACTGCTGACGTAAAAGATTTCTACCATTCATTCGCTGCTGAAATATTCAGTAGTCTGTTTAATTGTGGGGTCGGCTTTCACAGTATAACATTTAATTCAAAATATTCAAGTAATTTACTTTTCAAAAATATTTAGTTTTCAATACTTGCTTGCGTGCTTCTATGTCAAATTTATTTTGTGTTATTTTGATATAACATTAGCGAAACAATTTTATAAAAACTCATACGGTAAAATAAACTAAATCTCGCTTCCCCCCCCCAAGTAAAAAAAAGTCTAAGATTTTTCTCTTCGTCGCATTCTTTAAAAGTTTAGCCAATATTGTTATTCATTGTGACGACAGCATTGTTTTCAGGGACACCAGGCATCTGTCGCTTCCCCGGTGGGTATAGTAATAGTGGTGTGGCTCTTAGGGCCCATCTCCGAAGGCGGGTAGTACCCCGGAAAAACGGGGGGTCGTCGCATGAGACGCTCGTAATAGGGGCTATTTTGAGTGCGACCACAGTACTCGTTTATATCTGTCGTGGCGGACGATCTTTCTATAGTACCGGGGCTTCGTGCCAGGTCGGGGTGTTTTCATGAATTACAAAACTACATTTATAATCAATGTACAATACTACACATTAAAATTATGTACAAATTTTACTTCCAAACAAATACAAAAACTTTACAAAAATAAAATGCAGAATCCAGTGTGATAAAATATTCAAGTGAATTAAAATTCTTATAAGATATTAAATTCCCGAGAAAGTAATTTTTACTATCATATCCTTAACAGATGAAATAATGAGATTGGTATTTATCACGACAATATGAAAATTGTGAAGATAAATACGCGAAAAAACGTTACACTAATAACAAATAATCTTCTTCAACTTTTTATAGCGTGAATCTTTTGGTAGAATCACTGAAGATCCTTTCACGAAAAGAGAGAAACAACATTAGATGGAACTAAACAGGAAAGCACAACTATCAACAAGAAAAACAAAGACAGTGAAATATCGGTTTTATCGGTATTGATAAAATTACCATTATATGTCTACTTTTATCGTAATAATAAAATTACAAATAAATGTTTGTTTTTATCATTATTTACAAAATTGCCATTTTGTGTCTCGCCTTTAGCAAAGTAATTCAAGTGTTTTCATTGAGACAAGCTCAACAAAAAGGATGAAATCAGTAAAACAGCCTTCATTTCGATACGAATTAAAAGAATAAAAAACCAAACATATTCATCATTTTTTATTGCTTCAAGAAACATTTCTGCCAAATTCGACGGAAATCGAACAAAGAGTTTGGTCTTACTCGCATAACAAACAAATTTACTGATAGACAAAACCCTGAATGGTTGAGCTAAAACGTAAACCTCGCTTCGCTCGGTCAGTACTGCTTTTTAACGCGATAGATAACATTGTCATACAATGTTTCGAACTAGAGATTTGATTTTGATTTGTTTAATACTTATAATAATTAATGGAACCAATTTATCATTAGTTTTGTATTATTCATCATTTATTATGTATCTATAATATAAAGCAGGGCATACATGTGTCTGTCTACCTGTCTCAATTCCTCGGATGAAAGTAGCGACATGAAATATGCACATGTCATTCTGGGGTCCATTTCTAGGTCAACTGTTTTTCAACTTTCAAAATTAATTCATTCTTAAGATATTTAATTAAATAACAAAAATTAAGCAATTTCCGGAGTTTTTCCTCAGTTTTTCGCCAATAACTTCTGAAGTAATCATTGCACAGAACTGCACTTCATAGCAACTTAAAGAGCAAAAAATTATCTTTTTAATGATGACAAATATAATTGTTGTACAATTTTTTCTACGATTTTAATAAACATTTCAAAATTCATTTTAAGACAATTTGTAACAATGCTTTCTATTGTTGTAATTAAATTCAAACCCATTTTATTGTTCCTTTAAATCCTTCATTCATGTGTTTTCGCCGTTGTTAAAATCGTGATAAAAATAATTGTCTTCACGTTAGCTCCAAAGCAGAATTTTTATTTCCGCTTTTATTTCAAAGCACGTGCAACTTTTAATATGGAGGTACAGCAATCCAATGACATTAATTTAACTACTCTCTGTATGCTTAATTTCGCTTAATTTTCACAAAATTTTTTATGATCCTAAAGAGTGTGAAAAGCAATTCACAGTCCCATTCCTACCGAATGGAGAGGAACTAAGGAGGAAAAGAAGGAACACAATGCGGTGTATTCCCGGTCAAGCACACAAACACCGAAAAGTAGAGAATGGTACTTCTAGTCATGGCAATAACGCCCATGATATAGAGATACTTCTGTTGTCGCTATAGCAATGAGGGGGAGGGGAAATAGAATTCCAAAGGTTGTCAGACACTTGCCTGGTGGTTCAAAGTACGGAGGAAAAAAGAAGAGAGGGGTTTAGCTGCTAACCGAGAGGTCAGACAACACGAGAGATGGAGAACGAAAATCAACGAAAGACGCTCCAACGAAAAACTGTTTACTTAAGTTTAAAGTGTTATAAGTACATAAACTTGAAAAAATTTTAATGTCGAGAATCTCCAGGCATATCAGCTAGTTAGTTATAATTATCACTATCTTCTCATTTTAGAGTCTCGAAAATTTTACACGGTTAAAAAGGAGTCGCGAGAGGAAGCTCTATTGTAGCGAATAACGTCCAGGCCGAGCCATCCATTTTAAGCGCTTCAAATTTAAATTGGACGAAGCATAGGTAAATATTTTTATGTTAATAAAATTATACAAAATTATTTTAGACTACTTGAAAAGCTCTAAAATAGGTAGTTTCTTCTAGTTTTCCAGTCCAAATTGAGATTAACAAAAATTTTCGGACTTTGTAAACTACTATTTTCACATCTTTTACTATTTCTACACAAGAATTAATGTTTATTGTTAACATTATTTTTAAATTGACTAGGTTCGTAGAATACTTTTACGTTTCGAAACGGACACGCACTTTTGCAAGAAGGCTAAAAATATACTTATCGTAATTGTTAGCGCTTTATTCGTCGAATTGAGCGGACTGTATTGATTATTTAAATATATAGTTTATTTATAATATATACAGGTTGTTCCAATATATACAAATTTAATTTCGGTAGATGCTACCTGCTGGCAAGTTGAGTATGCTCATGCAAGAGATACAATAGTAATAAAATTGAACATGTGTGGCTGCGATGTCACACATGAACTAAATGCATTCTCGCTGAATACGTAGAAACTGATGTTACACATTATCCATGCGTTACTCACGTGGCAGAGTAGATATGAAACAGGATGTGATAATACATGGGCGAGCTGCGATGCTCATGCCACATGCACACATGAAAGCCAAAAAACTTCTACTAACTCTGACGGCGGATGGCGGCGTCAAACAGTTGCTGTAAGTTAGAAAAGGAGCCAAACTAGTAGTTGGCGCCAACAGTAATATTAATAAACAATTATTTGAAATTAAGATTTAAACATTAAGATTCATGAGAAACAGAGTTCGAAAATAGAGCCATTGCTTGACTCGAAATCAAAAACGAGAATTCCATGAAGAAACATTTTTCTCCTGCTGTTTGTCTCAATTGGAAAGCTGAGATATATTTCAGTTTTCCTTTAAAGAAATTGTAGCTGCATTAAATCCTCAGAAGTTAAACGAAATCACCGATACATTTTCTTGTTATTGCGAAAACGCAAAAGCAATGCAATTTTCCTTCTCTTTTAGAGCAGAAAACACATTTTCAGCTCGTTAAATTTTTTAACCTGGAAGATTGGGTCAGTTTTCCGTCCCTTTCTAATAAAATTAAAATCAAAGCTCTTACGAAGGTTGCAGAACTGCTACAATCCGAGCAAAGAAAAAAGAAAATATGTCACCCCTCTCTATCTCACTTGTACCCGGAACGACGTCGTGTGGGTATTGGTTGTTTATTACTCGACATCAAAAAAAGTCACGGATGTTCGACGAGGTTAATGAAAGCTCCCCGCCGAGGTTACAGGAAAATGGAACATAATTATAAGGTTATCAAAACTCACAGTCAAGTGTAACAGTTATTAATTCACTTTTAGCTATCGACTCAGAATTTGGGTGGAGAGATTTTCCTCAATTGGAGAGATTACCAGTAATTAGATTTAATGAAAGACTTAGGAATGAAGATGTCGGATGAGGATTTCTTTATTGGAGTCGAAATAAAAGTTATTAGCAATGTCTAATGTCTAAGTTTATTTTTGGTACTAAAATTCAAGAGGTAATAATATGGAAGTGTGGTTTTATGACTGTCATTTAGGTGTGATGTGAATATGAGACATATGTGAGAACATAACAGAAAATGATCCTGGAATATAACGAGATGTAATGGTTTTCATTTCGGTAGTTATAAATAACTAGTCGCCTTTGGCGACTAGATTGTTCGCCCAGTTATTATGATAATTAGATATAGGAATATAAATCTTTTACCTTTTAGCGTTTTTTCCAGCAGCAAATATTCGTAACAAGGGAATGATAAAGTAAGATAGTAAAAAGATAATTAAAGGATTAGAGAATTAAAAAGCAGCAGATTTAGTAGTAATAACGTTTTGTGAAATTCCTGGAGAGTTCGCCGATATCCCGTAACAATAATTTTGATAAAGCTGGGGACTGATTAAAAAGGACACAGGCAAATTTATTTACCAAAAGAAACAAATTTAACGACGTAATTTTGTACAATTCTCCACAAGTAATAATCTAATATCAAAACAGAATAAAAGATGTTCTCCCCTTGACTTTCATGTGCATTTCCGCAGATCGTGCGTGGACAAAAATGGTTACACTGGTGGATTATGCACCATAACATTCTCGTACGGTATCAGTAAATAGTCACATGAAAGTCGTGGACATCTAAATTCTAACGATATCCAAGGTTGCCTTCTCCGTTAACGGCCTGCCATTTTGTTTTTTGATTTCGAAATTTTTGCGGTTCGAAATTTTGCGGCAATAACTTCTGAAACTATAATGCGTAGAAAAAGATTTTTGCGCCAGCTTAAAATTTAAAATATATATATTTTATAAATATATATATATACACTGTAAAAAATATCCGTTTTTTTCCCGGACTTTTTCCGTATATTTGACGGTTTAAAGCTGTTTTGCTGACAAAACGGTTTTTCACCGTTTTCTGCTTCAGCCATAAACGGTTTAAAACCGTCAGTTCAAATTCTATTTTTCGTCATACGGTATTGCTTTCCGTATGATAACTTTCCCTTTTCTTAAATGTAATTTTATTGCATTCATTTCATGTTTTTAATAGGGTTCCATCTCCGCTATTGTTTACACATGTTGCGGTAACCTGTTGTCACTCATGAAAGCTAACCTTAAAACACGTGTTCTGGCAATAGTTGATTTTTACACCACTAGGTGGCACCACTAGAGCTATAGTGACTTTAAAACTCAAATAGATTATTTTTACTTCATTTTATGAAGTCTCCGATGGTCTAGTGGTTAGAGCGACTGCCTTTTATTTCTATGAACTCGGTTTCGATCCCCGACTCGGAGGAGTTAGAAGTTTTGTCACCGTCTTCCATCGAAATCGTCCAAGTAAGTTCAATTAAGAATTATATTAATTAAACTAATTGAAATTAATAATTAAGCCTTGATTAATTAATATTCCTAATTGATAATACACATCAGCACATTTCAACTCGAACAGAAGGAGAAAAACAACTCAACTCAGTCGATGACGTCACTTACTTCGATGACTTAATTTTTACGGAGAAAACTTAATTTCATACGGTAAAAAACCGTTGTGACTACGGATTTACTTCGTAACTATTACGGGAAAAACTTGTTCCTGTATGGTAAAAAACCGTTGTGCCTACGGAGTTACTTCGTAACTTTTGCTGTTTTGCACAATCAACCCAGCTGCCAGTTTAAAACCGTAAATTTTGCGGGATTTTTTTTACAGTGTATATATTAAATATTATCAATTTGACTGCTGCATTTTTCCCCTCTTCCACTGGTTTCCAAACTTTTTTCAAAACGCAAATAAATGTGCTTAATATTTTCATTGAATGGAGTGGCAACGTATTTTGAAATTAACACAATGATTAAAAATGTGTACGATATTTTCTTTGGATTTGAGTGTCAACACTGGCGTGTTAAAAACATAACATTGTAAATGTGGGGCATATCTGATTAGCTTCAAACTATAGTGAATAAAATCGGACATGTATTTTGGAAAATACCTCTCTTCCCTTTGGTGGTTTTGATCCAAAATTTGATGCAGATCCGAAAGTTCAGTGTTAAGACCACATGCCAAATTTCATTCATCTGTCTGGTTGCGTATTCACATACATACGAACACACAAACAGAATTCCAAAAATGCATTTATTTATTTATTTTTTCGGATTCGGAGAGGACTAAAACATAAGGAGTCATCAAAACCTCGAGATTGAATTTTTTAGCGGTCTGGATAATTTCTCTGTGTATACTTCGTATACAAGAAAGTAAAAAACTCCGACTTTTTCAGTGGCCCTAAGCACTGATTCATAAGTATCTCAGGTACGATTGTCTTTAATACCGTGTTCGCAATAAAAGTAAAAATCATTTGCAGTAAAATAAATATAAGTAATAATTTAAAAGAATCAAATGACATTCCTAATTTCAGATTTTTAATAAAGCAACATTTAAGATATATGGAGACTGATTCAAAAAGTAAGCTTCCCACACAGTCAACAGATGGCAGCTCATGCATCGCAAAAAATCATTGCACCAACCTTATAAATTTAGGACGTGGCTACCTTATGCATAGTTGACTTTTCCTGATCACCCGAATTATTGTAGTTTCAGTTGCAGCAGTTGAAAATATCGCGTCGTACTGTTACTGCGAGGACTTATCTCAAGAAACAACTCAAAACTGCCTCATTTCAGAGATGGCAGACAGACTGGGATGAAGGCGAAACAGGAAGACTAATCCATAATATAATATCGCCACTGGCCATGGACCCTTTCCCTGCTTGTTTAGAAGGTTAAATCTCTATCAAACAAATCGTTGTGCATGTGGGGAAGTGGGCGACTCCCTTCACTTTGCTACTGTCTGCTCGTTAACCGCCTCTTTCCACATGACGAAACCAAGTGATCATATCACCGAACATTGGTGGAAAAGCTGCCTCTCCAACTAATACTCAAGATCCAAAATCATCCAACTACTGAACTTCCTTACCAACAAAGAGGTCTTGTTTAAATTGGACCCGGAATTGACAGTAATTTTTCAGAAAGTGACTCGGACGTTGAGGTCGCTATCCCCCCCAGTAACAAGACACTTCCAACGAGTTTGATTGTAATGTTTTTTCTCTCTCTCTCTCTCTCTTGTTCTTTCCTTTAAAATGCTGCATCATTATTTTATAGTGTTTGGTATTTAGCATGTCTCTTTGTATATTCACTTGGATTTATTATTTTATGTATTTGATTTGTTTTATATATTATTGTTTTATTATTATTCTATGTTTTTTTTCTTTTGCTCAATAAAGTTTCTATGCACACCCATCCAAACTGCAAACCGGAGGTTTTATCTCTGGAGTCAGGGGTGTGTCGTAATGTAATGTTACTGCGAGGATAGGTTTATATTGAAGTTTTTGAACGTACAGCCAATCGAAATTTACCGTCAGCTGTGCCAGGTGTTTTGAAGGGATGTCATGAGCAAGTATTGGTGGAGTTAATGTCCAGATGATCTTCAAAATGGCCACTGTCAGGAGCATAGTAGGTGTATGTCCCATATTATTGATAACCATATGGAGCTGGAGAGACAAAGTACTTAGAAGGAACGTCGCTTGACGATTGCGGAACTCAACTGCCATTTCCCGAATATCCATGTTACTGAAATACATGTTTCCCGAATATGCATGTTATCTGCTGTTCGGAAACTATGTGCCAGGTGGATGCCGATACACCCGAATACGCACTGGATTGTATCCAAGCGGCAGACGTTTCCAACACAGGGGTACAAAATTTGCGCCCACAATACGACATGTGTCTCGATGCCAGTGGTAGATAGGCTGAAAACCTGCTCCACTATCACTATATTTGTTCCAATAAATATTTTCATTTAACTATATTTCCTTTCTACTTACTGCCCGAAGGAAACTTTCTTTCTAGAAAGCCTCGAACATACAGGTAGAGTAGACCGGGGCTAGTTGGGCCGTTTTTTCTTCTAAGAATTTTTAAAAAATTACAATTCAACATTTTAAATTTTTTTTAATGCAAACACTATCAGTGTACCTTCAGGAAGAATTCACCATAATAACATTTGAAAATATTAACTATTAATATTAATATATAAGCTTAAACTGATACCAAGTCGCGTGGCCCAACCTGCCCCGACTACGGGGTAAGTTGGGCCACATCACGGGGTAAGTTGGGCCGCATCACTTATTTAATATTCTGGTAAGGTAGAACTGAAGACACATAAAAAAAATCTTATCATATTTTACTTTTCATTTCCTGCGAATGATAACACAAGATATCCCAAAGGAAAATCTCTTTCATGCACCATTCCTTGATGAAGCTATAAAATTATAAAATTAAGTGAAGCAAAAAACCTAGAAATTGAAAATACAAAATTAATAAGTTTTATGTGGAAAACAGAATTAAATGACTGCATCGTCACAATTTTTATCATTACAGCTTCACTTCTAAAACAGCAGCTTTCATTGCTTAAGAAGAAGCATTCCCTCTATCCGATTTTCTAACATAATGGCGAAACATCTTAGAAGGTAACCCTGCAAGAGAAACAAAGAAGCATGTTGTGATTATCGCAAAAAATTTTTCCATATTGTTATATTTAAGGCAGATAAATAATAATATTATTATAATATAAATTATAATACTAATTTAAGGAATAATATAAATAATATTATTAATGTAAATAAGTAAATAATAAATAATTTTAATAATATAATTAATATTAGTTTTCACAATTAGGTTACAGATACAAATCCGGTGCATTTTTACTCAACAAGAACTGAGATACAATTTTTAAATTTATCGTAAAATAATAACAGCGAATTCTGTTTTGCACTTTTTTAATGGAGATGGAATCAGCTTAGATTTTCTTAACAATTATCTTGCATTTTAAATTTGGTGCATAACCCATAAATTCAGATATATTTATATATCGCTATATTTGCAGCATCATTGATTCAGATATATTTTACAGCAACATTGAATCATTATAGTTATTCATAATGGACATGCCATATATTAATTCGGCGTAATCCCATCTTAAAATTAAAAGAACATTTTAAAATCTTTAAAAAATATTACTAACACTGAACTTTAAATTCTATATGCATTTCAATTTAAAATATTTTAACAAAATTATTGTCTTTTAATAACAATGGGATATTTGATATGATTTCAATTTGCAAATTTTAACCGTCATCAATACTTTCTTCCTTTGAATATAGAAGAAATTAAAAAAAGAATAAATATACGTGAAATTGAAAGAACGGTTACATAAATGAATTGATTTCGAGACTTCATTCGTTACAATTCGGCTTTGGAGATACTACGTGTTACGTTCGCTCGTCATTTCCACAGGATCAACATTCTACGGGGCAAGTTGGGCAGCCGGCCGAACGTGCCCCATGCGAAGTGGCCCAACTTACCCCATGTCGCCATTTTTTTTTT
>BGPR01046272.1:0-12083 GCA_013235015.1 Araneus ventricosus | reverse complement strand
CTTCTGCCATAAGATTGTTAGAATATCTGAAAAAAGAATTCTTGGCAAAAAAAAAAACACGTAAGATGTCTAGACTAGATCAGCTTATGACAAATAGGAGACGGAAAATGGGAATTTCCCAGACATACTTTTAAGATGTTTAGCTGCCAATAATATTTTTGAAAGTTTTGGAAAAGTTTCGCTTCATTTGGCAGACGCAATTCTACCTTACGTCTGCAGTTTCACGAGTTTGTTGCCAGAGAAGTCTTGATAGAAAGAAATTAATCGTACTGTCCGATATTTGGGATTAATGATTGAATTGAGGTTGGATTCCCTTCATTTCTCTTTAAAAGTGCTTTTAAGAATGTATGAAACATTAAAAAAACATATTTGGAAAATTTAGAAAAGAATTTTATTCCATAACAATAGCACTACTTGATTGTGAGTTTTAGAAGAATTGATTTTAAGATTCCATAATATTTATAAGAAGGAATTATAAATTAAATGATAAAAAGTAGAAAATAATTAAAGTAAAAAAAATGAAAAATATTAAAAGTGGTGTTTTCGGAATTGTTTTTATCAAATTTATTGTCTTAATGTGTTTGTTGTTCTTGCCTCAAAACATTGTTTGCTTTAAATGTTATGTAAACGTTTCGTTTTGAAGAAAGAAAAATCTTCTTAAAATAAAAAATCTACTTTTTAATTGACTAATAGACGCGTGTTCTAAAAAACAGTTTTTGTTAAATTTATACATTTTGTTTTAATTAAGCAACCAAAGAAAATGAGAGATGTTTATAAATTCCACATAATTTTTATTCCGAATTATAACTCCTGTGTCCTAAATTTTGATTTATAAGACATGAAATATATGATAATCCGATACATAAGAGACATATGGGCGAAGCATTTAAGTGGTTAATAAATTATGAAGTTTTACAAAAGTAATATTTATAACCGTTTTCGAAGTAAATTATTTGTGTACTGCTTTGAATTTTTGTCATATATTATTAAATAAATCATCACAAAACTTTTAAGTTCTGCGTAAAATATGAGCATCTATGCGATTGGTATTTAAAAGTTTTATGCGACACAGTTGTTCTTCATTCGTAGGCAAGAAATTTGCGTTAAAAGTCACCCTTGATTTATTTAAAAACATTATCGGATTTTGAAACGACTGTTTTCTCCTCAAAAATTAAAAACGAGAGCTTGAATAAACACCACAGATGAATAATTCAGCTTTAACTATAACATAAATATTTTTCATCCAGTGTCGCCTGCCTCTTGCGATTATAACTACATAGTTAAGCGAAAAATTGTTTATATTTAAATATTTATATTAGTTTACAATGCATAAATCAACTCGTACGCTTAATTGCAATCCCCTGGAGATGAACAGAAACTGAAGCATTTAAATATGAGTTAAATATACATTAGTTAAACTTTAAATATTTAAAAATATAAATTATGCATAGTCATTAGGCCCAGGAATGCAATGATCTTACGATTACTTTGTTCAACAAAAAAGAATTTAACCGAGCGAAACTTGTTGATAAAAATGGACTTACAGGACTGGTTTTATAAATATTCTTAAACATGAACCTTTATATATAAGAAGCATTATATTTTTGCCTTGCGGCTAAGTTATTGAAACTTTAAGGTATAGCGGCAATTATTTCAATACCTTTCTTTTCTCATTAAGTTTTAATTTAAACGTTAATACACTTTAAATAATAATGTTCTTATATATTATGCACAATTTCTTGGTACAGACGAGTACTTAAATAATTTTTATACCATGCTTTATATATTTTCTTAAGCAGTTATGCAAGACGGTATTAATGAATTATTTTATTAAAATTAATATTACATTTTCACTGTATTAAAATCCTTTGAACAATATATATGAGTATACAATATCATGTTTTTCATCCGATGAAATATAAATGATACGAATAATTCTAGCACTATGCCTTTAAAGTTTCATAGATAATAATGCTAAAAAAAGCGTTTATCATAAGCATTGTTTCGAGAACTTAATATTTTCAATTTTAGAAAAAAAATCTTACGTTCTAATTCCGCAATTCTCTGTTTCAAAATAAATATTCAATTCGCGTTTGTAATTTAAAATAAACTGAAATAAGACTGGGAATGGCATAAAATCAACTTTTTAAACTATTCTGTACATTGCATTTTTTCTAAAAGTTTATTCTTTTTTATTAAATATGTTTCAGATAAAATGCGGAGAAAATGTTCTAAATGTGTATATTTTATTGTACCTCTGATGTAGACATCTTTAACGAACACTTTCTCATCGCAGAGATTTCAGATTTAAAACTAAAAACAAACATCTACTCCCTAGACTATCTCCACATCATCCAAAAGAAGGAAAAATTCAATAAAAACACCTTTTTAAAACACACTTTTAACAGTGAACCATAAATTAGAATTTCTTATTTTAATTATTTTATACTTTATAATTCATTATACTAAATATAATAGAATCTTGAAATTATTTCTTCTTAAACTAACTGCTAGGTGGTGTAACTGTATGGAACCAAAATGAAATAAAATTAATCGATTAATTGATAACGAAGTTCTGAAATTTTTAAAAATATGTATTACAATCGAGAACATAACATAACACCACAGCATACCCCCGAACTCGGAGCCAGGACGGCTCCCTGTCGGTTGGTGGGGTATGCGTGAGACTTATTAAAAAAAGCCAGAGCAAAAAAAAAATACAATTTCTATAAAAAGGTACAAAAAACAGGACATTTAAAACAAAAGAATATAATATTTTTTAAAGTTCAGTCTTTCAGATCGTTGTGTTGTTGAATTTGAGAGGGACGTGCCCTGTGTATAGAAGAAGAGAGAATATCAGTACATAGGGTTAGTTGGGTCTGTGGCTAATTGTTGTCGCCATCTTTTGGAAATAAGAGTGTTTCGTTTTCCGCGATGAAGTGGATGAGTCTTCTGATTTTCGCCCTAGAATTGTTGTTGTTCATGACTTTTTTCCACCAAAGTGGTTCTAGGTCAGAGGACGGTTTTGTTAGGTGGTATGACGTTGTAAACAGGCAACTTGTAGCATAGTGTAAGGGGTTTCCCAAATTTCCGCAGCCACAGGAATCGCTGCTTCTGAAGTTGAATCTTTTAAGATATGTTGGAAATGGGCCGTGGCCCGTGACGAACATTATTTCTGGCCTTTGCCATGGAGTAGGAGTTGTCTTGACTTTTGGCAAAACGTTATGAACGCTCCTGTCTTTTTCTCCATTGTCCCATTCTTTTTGCCAGCGGATGATGGACTCTTTTTGCAGCAGATTCTTGATATGGTTTCTTGGCGCTGGGCAGAGGCGGCGCCAGCGGGGGGGGCAAGGGGGGCAATTGCCCCCCGTCGGTGACCTCTTGCCTCCCCGTCGGCGAGAAATAAAGACTTTCGTCGGCAAAAGTCTTTGCGATTTTGGGAGATGTTGAGAGCAGGATATCAAGGAATCTGATAATTTTAATTCTATCTTTAAGTTATTATATAATAAACGGTCGAGATAAGCGATTTGTGTCCGAATTTGAGAACTGATTAACGGTTAGGTCAACAGAATGACCGACATCCTTTTAAGTTGTCGTCCATTCGGCCAGTAGTTCGCATCATATTTGAAAGAATAACCGACAAGACGACAAGTGAATCAGATGTCGCATTTTGCCGACTGTTTTCAGTCGGTCGGCTAAGAGATCAACAAGACAGATGAAAATTTGTATGTTTTGTTTTTTCTATCGACAGTTTCGATCACTTTTTGGCGGAATCATTAGGTAAAACTAAAGTATCTCTATTGTACAAGAGTGCGGCTATACATTGTGGTCATTCGTTTCAACTGCCATCTTTATTCGGCGTGGAATTTTTCGGCCCATAGACATAATCTTAAAATAAAATCTATTAACGACCACTCAAACCCCTCTGAGCAATCGGGTTTGTCGCGCGTTCAACTTCTATGAAATACTTTCCTTTCGTCTCTCCGACCGTGGATATTTATAAAGAAAAAATGGAGGAAAGAAAGAAAAAAATATTCATATACTCAAACACAACACCGGAAATCAGATAGAAATTAATCATTTCTTTCCCAATGTGAAGAGAAAAATGAATTTCTCTCTCTACCGGGTTTGGGCATTAAAGAGTTCATTTGTGCCTTTCAGGTGCTGATTCGAACTCTGCCAAAAAATTTGTTAATATGGTCGCAGCCATCAGTGAACTAAACTTTCAGCTCAACGACTTTAGGAAGAATAGAAGATATTATTGCCTTTCCTCAACAACTACCGACGAAACAATCATAGATATATTTTTACAATTTAAAAAAAAAATTGAAAAGGTGACCTCCGAAAGAGCTAAAAGACCCAAGCAGACACAAATTTTATCTTTTTTTCTAAAAAAAAAAGAAATATATATAAAGAGCAATTTTCGGATAAAGTACTTTTTTTCTATGGATAATTTTTAAAATAAGATTTATCAGAAATGGCGAATTAGGTCTTATTTAAATATTTTATACTCCCACTCCCAAACATGATAATCTTTTAGAGCGGCCAATTTTCCTTGGAACGGTGGGTGACCACTGCAGAGAGGTTTCGGTGTATTACATACTACTCGCCCTCTTCGACTAACTTGTTTGTCGGGAATATAAATTCAATTGAATCTCATGTGTATAATTTGATTTTCATAGTTCCCTTAAAAAAGCAATTTTAAACTTCAAATTGTTATAGACACTTAACCCGTGTTCTTTTAGTAGCTTTGCTTCTGTTCTGTTCAATGTCTACATGAACGTCCCTAATGGAGTCAAGTAACTGCATGTGTCATCTAATGTTGTGTGAAATATTCAAATGGTTCGCCATTTTATTTTGTAAAGTCGGCTGATGAGAAATTGAATACTTACATTATTTATTAAAAATTCCATCGGCGGATCATATCCGGTGAGTAAATTATGGTTGCAATTTAAAAAAGAAGTTTGTCAACTTTGGCGTTGGTTTACTATGGCTACGGATTATGAAGAAGCCAACCAATGACAGCGGATAATGTTGGACCAAGCTGAATGCCAAAAAGTGGGTGGAAAAAGAGGAAATCTGGGGTTGGCGATTTTTTTGAGGAGGTCGAAAAAGTGAATAAAAAAAGAAAAAGACCGAAGGGAAGTTGGTAGCCGGCGAAGAATGTTGAACGTTGTTTGTGGATGAGATAAAATTGAAATAAAAACGACGCAACTTGACCGGATATTAATGACATACCATCGTGATAAAGCGCCCCCCGACTGCATTCCCCTGTCCCAGATAAGTCACTTTTTTATTAATTTTTGGCAATCAATAACATTAAAATATAGCAGCAGACCTCGATAGATATTTGAGTTAAAAATAAAAAAGCTCACCAGCCAGGCTAATATTACCTTATATTGTCATATCGATATTGTGAATATGTTGTATATAAATTCTTTGTATTATTCGGAACTTGCTTACTTTCTGAAATTAACTATACGATCCAAGCTAATAATTTTAGGAGAGTCACGAATTTGGAGGATAGACGTAGCACTACCACCTAATTGCACGTCATCGGCACCTTTCTTATTCTTTATGCAAAATACGCATTTGATTTCAGTATGAAAATGACGCGACAAATTTTATGTCTTACAGCATGTTAGCTGGATTAAAACATGCTGATAGAAAGAATTAAAACACTACAACCATAATCATTGAGCTTACTAAATATGTTTCAAAATATAATTATTACCTTAGAGGACTTCGTTTACAGATTTCACAGAAAAATGGATGAAACAGATAAGAAAGTAAAATAAATTAGGACATTACCTTAGCTTTCAATAATGGAAGTAAAACATGGAATTAAAAAATATTTGTATAAACACTGGCAACGGTTTGAATCAGATTGCAACAATGAAAAGTATTGTTTTAAATTATGCCTGAAACTATTTTTACAAATTTATTAAGATTAGAGGGAAAAAAAACTTCATTGATATAATTTTTAAAAGATGAGGTTTTCAATTTTCAAAAGGTGGCTGGTACTAATCAAAAATACTATTTTAAACTTGCACAACAAACGTGGAGCATTCTGATTTGTTAGCTATGCTTGCAAAGTGAGATGAATTGGTAAAATCGGTCCAGTTGTTGAGACTGGGAACACAGTCAAGGTTTCACCTACCAGAGAATAGTGCTTTTGGGATTTTTCTCGAAAATGAAGAATTAAGATGGAGGAGCAACCACTAAAGATGTATTTAGGGTCGTGAGCTTTCATTTAAAATAAAAATTGGAGAAATCCATCCAGTGGTTGGGGGGGGGGCTCTCTCAAAAGTTTTTCCCATTGAGAATGTGCAGTGAAGTAGTGTTTTTAGGATATCTCGTGAAAATGGAGGGTGATGAGGGATAGACAGTCTTTGATGACATTTCTAGGGGTCATAAGCTTTGATATGAAATAAATATCGTCGAAATCGGTCCATTAGTTAGGGCTGAGGATTCGTCCTTTGGTTTTTCAAATTATTTTAAATATATAGACTAGGCGGCGACCGACTGTTCCCCCCTAATATTAGTAGCTAGTAGCTGGCAACTTGGTGAAATAAAGTGGCGAATTGGCGGTTGTAGAGGCTGAGGGACTCTGCCAACGTTTTATTTTGCAATATATTTCGAAAATTCGTATTCCTCTTGTAAAATCTGCATTTGATTTCAACATTAAAATGACGCAGTACACTTTATGAATAGCGGTATTATAGCTGGATTAAAAATGCCAAAAAGAATGAAAAGATAGCAACCATAATCATTCAGGTTAATGGATATATTTCTTAACATTCGTAATATCTAAGAGTGCTTGGTTTACAGATTCCACAAAACTTTTCATGAAATAAAATATGAAATCAAAATGCATTAGGATATTACTTCATCTTTCAACAATGAAAGAGTGACGCACAATTAAATATTTTTTTAAATAATGAAAACGGTTTGAATTGCGTTGCAACATTGAAAAGTATTGTTGTAAAATACGACAAAAACATTTTTAAAAATTTATTAAAATTAGAGGAAAACTTGTACGGCAACTTAATTGAAATCATTGAAAAGGTAATTTTTTGCACTTTAGATGGCGTAAAAATGATTTTCGTGCTGTAATATTTTCGGAAATTATTAATGGAAAACGCCAAAATTTCGCTTAATTTTTAATTAATTAAAATTCTAAATAAAATTTCAAAAAGGGCTCCGATGTGCACATTCTCACCCTCCAAAGTAGGTTTGTGACGAATTTCGTTGCTTTAGATTCAGCGGTTTGCCCTGTAGAGAACCAATACACACATATCCTCCTTTATTATTATTAGAGATATGAAGATATGCATTTATAGGTTTAAAATTTGCTAATAATTATTTTCACTTGTTTCGGGTAATATTTTATTTTGCTATGAGATTGAAATAATAGTCTGCAATTTTTTTCCAATATCAGTGCGGTACATTTTATTTCCTAAAAGATTTATGTTCATAATTCTTCATTTTTTATTATTAATTGACGTTCAATCAGACAATTCTTACTGCACCGACATTATACAAATAGCTAAATCTTCCAAATAATTAAATATTATAATCAAACTCACTAATTAGTACTTAATTACCTCTAATTTAATATAAAATTAATTATTATCTGTTATTTTGAAGTTACCTAAATTAGAAATAATATTTAATTTTACATCCCCTGAGGGGGATGGCTGGGCCTCCCGGCAGCAACTTTCTGGCGATGGGATGAATGTGGGGATTCCCTCCTGTGTTGCTTTCTTGGCTAGTCCGACGCTTCATTACCGCTGTATCCGACGTGAGCCTTAATCCATCCAAGTTTAATGTTTGTCGATTTTAGTAATATTTCCTGTGTTTGTTGAGCAATAGGGCTCTTCGTGTCAATTGAAGCAATTGAATGGAGGCTCGACTCGCTGTCTGACCATACCTTTATCTGTTGTTTGGTCTTGCTTCCCCAAAGACAAGCCTCCTGTATAGCAAGAAGCTCTGCTTGGAAGACTGTGTTGAAGGAACTAAGTTGCGCCATCCATTCGTATTTTGTTATGTCTTCTTCCATGACACAGAAGACGCTGCCTGTTTTGTCTTCTATCTTTGAACCGTCCGTGTAAATATTGAGACCGGGTACTGGAAGGAATTGCTTTTTTAGATATTCTGTCTTCTAGTTGGAAAATTGCTGGGTGGAATTTGGTGGATATTGTGCCGTCCTCGTAGTTATTGGGGTTGAAGTTGATATTGTTGTAGTTAGATGTTTTGCGCAGTCTGGCTGTTCTGACGTAGACCGCTTCCTGTTCTGCTTTGATGTGGAGCGGTATGATCCCTTCTATAACCTGTAGTGCGGCTGTTGGAGTAGTGGAATATGCCCCTGTGATGTTGAGCAGAAACTTCCTCTGAATTGAGTTCAATAGCCTGGATTGTCTGGCTGATAGTGGATAGGCCCATGCTGCAGCTCCGTGAGGAATCATCCGCTCTGCCACTGTTTTATACAGCCTTCTCCTGAGGTCTTTGTTAAGTCCCCAGTTTGTTCCTGCTATTCTTGTGATTTTTTGGTGGAGATGAGTTAGTTTAGTTTTCATGTTGATGAGATGATCGGCCCAATTCAGCTTGTTGTCTATTATTACTCCTAGGTATTTAAGGGAGGTATATCTTTTAATTATTTGATTATCCCATTTTACTCGAGGACCACTTACTAATCTGCTGATGAGTATGATGGTGGATTTTTCTGTAGATACCTTGAGTTGGTGTTTGTCAGTCCAGTGTTGGAATTTCGTGAGAGCTGCCTAAGCAGTAGCTTTTAGCTTTGCTCCTGTGGGTTCGCTAATGACGAAGATAAAGTCATCAGCGAAGGCTTGTAAATGGACGTTCGGCTGCCATTCTTCGGATATGATCTCATTTGCCACTAGGTTCCAGAACATCGGACTTGTGCAGGAGCCTTGTGCACATCCCTGCTGTTGTGTCCAGCTGACTGGGCCTTGGGCTGTTTGTATGGTAACCTTCCTATCAGTAAATATATATTTAAGGGTTTCAATTGTATGAGAGAGGAAGTTGATTTCGTCTAGGCTATTGCGAATTGAATTATATTGCAGATGGTCAAAAGCTCCTTGGATGTGTGTCTAGGGAGATGACCATTGTATGTAATTTCTTGTTTTAGCATGCAATCGAGAACACACAAGTATACAAAATTTCAAAATTCTAGCACAGCAGAAGTGAGTGAAAACTCGATTACAAAATTCCATCTTCACAAACATCAAACAAACCAAATTAAATACAACTCTATAAAAAAGGAATAAGTTGTTGTTTTCCATGAATTTTATATCTAACAGTACTGTTCAACAACGGATTCCGAGACTACCACTTCTGGACGCTTTTACACTGGAAAGGGGTGTCAGGCAATGAGTCATATGAGCGCATATCCGGAGTTATTTGTTAGATCACGCTCAGTAAAATGTAAACATCACCCTTCCATTCTTCACTTTCCCCTATTTTGATGAAAATAACTCCGTCCGGCGCATGCACAAAAGCGCAGAGGGTTTCCGAATCCGTTTCTAAACAATAGTTGGCAATAGTTAATATCTTTTGTGATTCATGAGAAGAGAATACCATTTCATGAATGCACGATGAATCTGTCTGTTAACAAAAATGATCGAAAACACATCCGAAATAAGAGATTCATAACTATGAAAAAATCATTAGATTTGTGTATCTATTAGAATGAATTTAAATGCAGATGAATTATATTAATTATTACATATGCGTATGTATACTTTATGATAATATCATATGCTTGATAAGACAAGAAAATATAACTTCGATAATTAGATGAAAACTTCCACAGCTGACCAAATATACAACAGGTGCAAATCTGTTGGTTAAGTAGAAAGAAATATTCCAGAAATTCCCATCAGTCTAAAGAATCTATTCTAATATATTCAGGATATTGCGCTAAGCAGGCTGGAGATTTGTTAACAAGCACGTACAACTGTAATGGAAATCAATAGACAGTAAACCCCGCATGGTCTCAGTTTATGCGTTCAATATCCTATCCATATATTTGCAAATATTGAAGTTCGAAGCTATGAGCAGCCTTACGAAAGTCCAATAACCGCCACTTTGTAAAATATAGTAGAGCAGCTGATTGCTTCATTCCAAAAAATCCTTATATCAAGAAAAAAGAGGTGATAAATGTGTAGGCGTAGCTTATTAACAATATTTAAGAACGTTTGTGTAAATGAAAGATACTTATAGAGTAAATTCACTGAGATGCGGTTTTAAGATTTCCTAATCAGTCTAACAGATCGAGCAGAAAACCTAATAACTTAATTTTTTGCTATAATAGTAATATAAACAAGCTAAAAAATGTATTTTTCGCATTCTTGAATTATTGTAAAAGACTGTAGGAGACACTAAACAACACTTTTTCAAACTTTCACCACATTAGTACAAATGCCTCTAGATTTATCGAAATTGGTTGTAAATCTTTTCAAGAGATGGCAAAAACATTATCAGAAATCATTTATCAGCTGAAACGTGTTTGGATTTTTTTACAGTCATTAAATATGGCGTTTTCTGGAGAACGGAATATTTCTCGTACATGCAAAACTAAGTCATTATACCATTGCATATTTATTTTGTAAAAATTTCTTTTACATCAAAATATGTAGCGTAAAGGTTACATTTTTAAAATACATTATTAGTTTTCTGATATCTCTCACTTACTTGGAGAAAAAGACCTAACGATTTCGGTGTCTCCTTCAGGAGACATCGGGTCTTTCATGAGTAAATATTTAAAATATAATATATTGAAAAGGTAATTTTAATGCAATCTTTTTAAACTTGAATTAGTTTTTATAAAAGTATAGGAGTGTGTTATTTGTTCCCCCAGAATATTCATCTTATTAAATTCACAATGCAAATTGTGGAGACTTATTTGCAAAGAAGTATAACCCTTTATGATTCGTAAGATGTGTACTTACATATAACAAAATTTCTAATAAATTTGTAATATATTTTCATTATAAAACCTGCTCAAATTAATAATGGCACCTATTATAATTGAAATTCAGTTTATCAAAATAGCTACATTTTTTTGCAAAATATCATATTAAGTGTCAATTAATTGAAATTTTTCATTTACTACAAGATATGTCATTATGACCCAATGTATCCTGTAGGAGAAAATAATTTTTGCACTTAAAAAAAATTAAAATAATTTTCGACATTGTTTGGAACGTTTTGATGTATTTAGAATCTATTATGGCAGAAATTAACGAAATTTAAAATTCAAAGTTGTCCTTGGGTCTGAGGAAGGTTAAAGAAGAACCACGCAAAAATATAAGAACTTTTACACGCAACATCGCCATAAAACTGCTCGGAAATATTCGTGAAGCAGAAGTTGTAACATCGTTAAAAATTCTTCTGCATGCTTATCGATAAGACAATAATATCAATTATTGAGGAGTGTATCAATACTTATATCCAGGCAATTGCAAATCATTTTGAGCGGGAAAGCCGAGCACTGCTCAAAAGTGCCTCGGAGAGGCATATGCATTCATCCATCTTCTTTAATTTAATGTAAATCCCAAATGAAATTAATTTGTAAACTATATTTTATATAGTGTTTATTATGCAACAAATGTTTTCTATTTAAATAAATGTAATTTCCTGCTCGTTTTGATGGAAAAAGAAACAGGAACTCGGGCGTACGAAGCCCGACGCGCGTTCTCGAATCAGTGCAAGGAACGAGCGTCCTTGAGGGTAAAAGGATTGTTTTACCTATTACTTATCTTGTTCTATACAAAACACACCAATGTCCACCCCATGTGCCCAGCAGAAATGCTAAGCAGAGATGATGTATATAAATTCCAATAACACAATCATACCCTAGATAAGTTTGTATTTTGTATATAGTGCGCTTCTATATGTATAGTGATTCATTTAACCTAGATAAATTTTCTGAGGGAAAACTTAACGAACTACAATTAGCATTTATCTTTACCTTTATCGTCTGCAGACCATGTGTATCTACATTTTCATTTTAATCCAAAAGCACACAGAAAAACAAATTTTAAAGCAAATTATTT
>BGPR01046271.1:0-12083 GCA_013235015.1 Araneus ventricosus | reverse complement strand
CGTCAACGAAATGAATGGGACACCTCTGTAATTCTGGTATATATTATAGCATCTTCACAAAACTAGTGCCAATGTTAATGGCTCAAGAGGACAGGTTTATTCAGCTAAAAAAAAAAAAATTAACCGAGTTAATTAACAGCTATCTCGGAGTTTTCCCATTACACCTATCAATTTTTTTTTCGCTGAATTGACTCCGCGTCATGAAATTAGCCTCCCCATAAATTTTTATACAGTTGCAATGATAATTTCGAGAGTTATAGGGTTTTGAAAAATGGCGGTTCCCATGTTGAATGAATTTTAGGAACTTTTGACGACATCTCGGAAAGTATTATATATTTCTGCAAACTTTTTTCACTCACTAAAAGAACACTAATTTTTTTACATTAAGTCATGAAAAAAATTCATTAATAAAAAATTAAATATTTTTAAAAATTTAATATGACTGTGGGAAAAAAAAGTGAATTGTAACATAGTGAAATTTTTACATGAGAGCAAAGCCGAGACGTTATAATGCCGGTATCCAAAAAAATCAAGCGCATATACATAATAGTTTCCGATATATTTACAAAAAACTGCAAATTCCCACTGTTGACATGCAACGCCCACTTTTTGAGGGACTGTATATTATATTTATTTGCATTTATCTGTCTACTTTTCATGAAACACGATCTTCATGAAAAGTAGTATTGAAGTAGAGAATTGACCTATCCCTCATTTTTAAACAACGCTAACGATTGACGTTCGTAGAACTTCTCACTCCACTTGGTGAAAACATCTGGCGACCCTCCCACACATCCAGAATTTCCACGGGGTTTATCTTTCAAATATCCTACCTCTCTTTGAAGGTCATCCATTTAGCGGGCAGGGACGTCACCGTCGGCGATTGTCATTGAACCTCCTGAAGGTATGAAAAAGGAAGAGTATGAAGAGTGGATGTCCATTGGCGAGGACATTCCAGTAGCTGCCACACTAGGAAATTTGCCAAGCTGTTTGTGAGCAAGACCAAGCAATAAAAGTTGATGATTCTGACGGGGACGAATGTGTTGAAGAAAACCCTCCAATGAACGCCGAAATGAAGTAAGCCCTTGATATTTTGAAATGCGGCGTGCAGCATCGTTCAACAAATTTTAAAAAACAATACAAGTACGAACAATACCTAAATAAACTGTTAAGGAATAATTGTCGTCAAGCAACAATTAATTAATTTTTTTGTTATTTTTGAAATAAATTATAGATAGCCATGAGGCCAGTGGTTTTTTTTCTGTTATTTTCCCCTTGATGCGATAAAAATATAGTTGATTTTACCCAATTCGGTTAATGTTATCAAGATTCTTAAGTCCCGAAGTGATCACATTAATCGGAGTCTACTGTATACCTCCTGGTGTTCTCGCATTTCTTCTCACCATGAAATATTTTATATTCCATATTTGATGAACGTATCATCAAATCTCTATGAAAATCAAAAAATTTCAAAACATTATATCTTCATGCTCTACCTGTTGCAAGTAAAAGGGGACCAAACACACAGTCTCAGCCCTTGAAAACATGTAGCATCAACAGACCTTGCTGGGGCCCCCCCCCCCCCTTTTCTGCATGCGTTCTTCCTGCTATGCAGTCCCATGAAAGAGAATGAAAATGCGGCAAAATGAGTTCACATAGAAAAGGAGAATATACATTTCTTCATTTGTTAAAGTCAATAAAATTATTTATACGGAATTCCTTATACTTAGTTTATAAAAATGTATGAATTCGTAAATTAGAAGTTTGTAAAATTCCAGTCAACAGTGGAGGAGCTCATCAAATGAATCAATTGATACTAAAAAGGGACTCCTGACACCTAGCAGAGAACTTCTATATTGATGTTAAAAAGGCTCTTCTGTGAAGAAGCCTTCTTCTATCATCACATGGAAACTTTGATGCTGTACCAAAATGTGGCTGTGAATGGTAGAAGTCCCATTTTCATACAAAAGAAGCATTCACCTTCATCAAACTAAAATAAAAATATAATTTCCGCCAAGAATGCAGAAATCAAATTTTAACATCAATTTATTCAAATATTAAAACATGCATTGCGAGATAAATCTTTCCCCTTTTATTATCAATAAGTAGACTGAGTGACACTGAGTTTAATTTCTTTAAAATATGCTATCAAACAGTTAATGAAATCGTTAATTATTTTACCATATAAAATGTTTCTTTTAAAAACAAAGCTACAATTTGTAACTTTTTGCCTGTTGTGATGTCTATTTGTCTTATGTATAAATTCACATGCTAGAGATAATTCGATACTGATAACAAAAATAGATTAGATGAATACGATTTTCCAATTGCAATATACATCAATGTAAGTCATGAAAAACGAGACAAGATAAAATTTCCAATTGTGATGAGTATAAAATTGCCATGAAATCAATTCACATGACATATGTTACTGCAATACCATTTACCTACATATCTACTTGTGTTGTGCTGGGATGTCATGTCTGTTTTCCTCCTGTATTATTTGCAACTAGCAGTTCGTGCACGGCGTTGCCCGTGGAATCAGGACTGGGGAAAAAATGACAACAACGACATGAAAAAGTTTTTAAAACAAAATCAAAACAAAAGAAACACACTATTTGATTTTCCTGCTTTTTTTTCGCGCTACAGTACAGAGTACGTTAATCCAAAACAATATTACAAAATTGGAACGTGAAAATGATTATTATACAGCAAGCAAAATATAAATCAAATCCGAAAATAATAATCGAAGTAATTCATTCAGGCGAAGGTCATGACGTATCCTGCGCGTCTGCCAATCAAAATTGGCAGCAACGTTCTGAAGAAGTGCCGCGCGAGGAACTCGATCGAGAAAAATAACTCTCAACGGTCCAGAAAAAAATTAATTTAAATAAAGCGGAAAAATTTTAGCGGTCCTTGTTTTAAATCCGATAAACCGTTCTAGTTATAAGCTGAAAAAATTGAAAATAATAGTGTTATTAGAGAATCGGATGCAATAAGATTTAAAAAACAAAACAAACATTTAGATGGCAAAATTGACTATTTTTAAAAGATTCTCAAATTGATAAATTACATTATAAAATAACTTCATTGAACGGAAATCGCATGCTCTTTCTGATGATTATATTTTTAGTTGTAAACCAATCAAAACTTTATTAGAGAAGTGTTACGAAAAATGCGTAAATTTCTTACAAAACATTAAATAAAAAAATTTTCTAGATTCAAATTTTAAAATTTCGACTTCGAGGTGCATTCAGAATTAACCATTACGACTACCTATTGCCAAATTTCATGGCTGTAAATACGATAAAATTCGTCTAGACTATCGCAAGGAATAAACACACACAAACATTTATAAGTATAGATGATTTTAAAAGTAAAGCAGTACGCCGTGTGTGGCGTAAGATGAATTTCCATTTAGAGAAAACAAGGCCGAAAAAGTGTACTTCTGTTTCCAAAAAATTTGAATAGTTACATAAAAAATTGGAGGATGTGCCATATTTCTTTCATACAGGGGATTATATGTACACAAAATAAGTTTATGAGAAATTATTAACTTTTAATTATAAGCCAAACTTTATTACTTCATATACTTGCAAAACTATATAATTAAAAGCTCTTATTTTCTTTATCCCAAAGAAATATTCTTATGCTAGAATAGTCCAAAGATATTCTTGCCTGTCTACAAAACATATCAGTCAAAACGTTAACAATTAACTATCAACACAGTTGATTTTTAATGATTCAACATATTTGTGAAAAATCCCAAGGAACAAAACATAAGAAAACAATATCTTTGTAGATTTTAGTCATCCATTTACCGTTCTTTTGAAATAAAAGAATCATATCAACATATCCACGAATTCTTCTATCACAGTCAAAAAGCATATTTTGTTTCTGAGACAGAGAAAACAAATAAATAGTTATAAAAGAACACCAGTGATTGAAAGACACAAAGAAATAAGAAGGGCAGTTAAATTGAATATCAATTTGCTGAAGATACACGACTTCCATGAATAACTAAATAAAATAATTAGTAAATGGAAGAAAATGTGTGAAATTGAAAAATGAAAATTGAATAAAAATAATAATAAATTATCCAAAAAATTCTCTTACAATTACTTCCGACTTTTCTATTTTTAGATTCAATGGATAGATAAGATATTTTAAAACACAAAGTGTATAGTAGTTTAAGTAGGAGGAGTAAGATAAAAATATATAAGCAGTAGTATGTATGGCATAGAATTTTAAAAAATTAAAACAGTAAAAAAATATTTAAAAAAAAAAAAGGCAAAGCTGATTTATCAAAGGAGAAAATTTTATACAAACCAATTTTCAGAAAGCAAAATTCCTTATGTCAAAATAAAAAAAAAATCAAAACAATAAAAAATGTAAACATTTTTAAAAAGCAATGATGATTTATCAAGGGAGGAAATTTTTTATTAACTATGTAATCCGGTTTCCAGAAAAGCAAAACTGCTCATGTCAAAGAGTTTACATTTCTGCCCATATTAAATAATATCTAAGCATTTTGATACTGATATGAGTGCAGATCATAATTTTCGTTACAAGACGAGTATTTGCTTTGTCCAGCTGGCTAGTGCAGCATTGAAATTTGTTTCTCAGAACAGAACAGAAAATTGAGTTAGATATTAAATAGACTTAAAGCTAAAGCAACAAAAAAAGTTCAACATAATCAATAATTAACAAAAGCCCTTTCATCAAGTTAAGGGCTTAAGAGATATTACATATCATCTACAAGAACAATAAGAGAAAAAAAAAAAACTTTGAAACCTTGACTTAGCATGGCAAAAAAATATCTGTCATTTTTTGCTCGCAAAATATAGCAGCCTTCTATTCTTTGCTGAATAGGTATAATATAAATGGTGTTATGAAATTCCAATAAATAGCTAGAATTGCATTAATCTAAAATATGTAAACAGTCACAAACCACATAAATGTTAATATACACTTTAAAAGTTAAAAGCACCAAATTGCACTAAAACAAAACCTGTTTCCTCTTCAAATATATATAATTTCTTGAGTCAGGAGATTTAAAAATATGAAACAAAGAAAACCTATTCATATTATACACTGCAAATGTTAATACAAGTCTTTTTATATAAAAGTCTTTTGCATATATTGGCTTGTCATATAGAGTAGAAATTTTTTTTATTATTGCATGTGACCTGGAGTAGTGCTAGGCAAAGGAATCTGCCAGACAATTAGATGACTCTGTTCAGATCTCAAAGAACCACGGTAAGAGCGGTCATTTATATCATCGCTGTCATCATCTTCATCTCCTGATTAATAAAAGGATACAAAAGAAACACATGTGAAATAAGTATTAAACATAATCTCCTATGTAAGTGAAACAATTTTACATTGGTACATAATGGATTTAACAATAAAAACAAAATGATAAATTATAACTGTTGGTATTTTGTTACAGTAAATCAATTTCTTTTAAGTGTGGGCCATGACTCCAAACGATGTTACATAGAAAAAGTTTAGGGGGTTACAAAAAACCTGTCAGCAAATGACTACATAGATTTTTCAATATTCATAACATAATAAACAACACGCAAAGGAAATTCATTTAAATTTTATTTCAATGAAACTTATCAAATGTCTTTATTAATTTTTTAGTTACTTATAATGACTGCTTTATATGCTTTTTCATTTTCCTAATTGTATAAAAAAGAATTTTTGTTTCATTGTAAAAAGAGAACACAAGTGAAATCAGCGGGAGTGTTTTTCCTTGACTTCCTTGTACACGTACAGAATATGGCATATTTTAAAGCTTTGTAACACAGTGAAGAGAATCATATATGCAATGGGATTACTTCCCTTCAGCCAACTGGGTGCAAAATTTGCTACAAATATACAATTTTAATGCAAAAACCACATACCAAATTTCATTTATCTAGCTTGTGCTTTTGAGTCATTCCATTCACATATCCTTGATCAAACAAAACAGCCCCCCCCCCCCCCTTTGACAAATTTGCTCCAAAATGCGATATATATACATCTACAATTCTGATGATAAAACTAGGTGTAAATTAGGGTTGGGGGAAAAACCAATCGTTTTTTTTATTTCAGTTGACTGGGTTTTTTTCCGGTTATTTTTTTACCCCGGTTTAAACCAGTTATTTTTTTAAATCCAAAAACCCGGTCGGAAGATAAGTTCAATTTTAGGTTCGACTAGACTAAAATTTACCAAGTTCTAAAGCTTTGAATTTCATCATCTTAAGCCAATCACCAACAACCGCTTCCTCGAGGCATCTGTCGGTTGGTGGCTTACTTAAAGAGTCTTTAGGAACAGATAAATATTGGCCAATGGATTAATTTCCTGCCAAAACAATACTAATAAAAAATTTTGTCTTCAAATGGCATCTGTTTATTGTAGCCAAAAAATATTTATCTTTAGTCGGAAGTTCTGTGGCGCCTGAAAGATTAGTATCTACGTTGAATGACGTTGTTTCTGATGAGAGGCGTCGACTCACGGATCAACACACTGCTGAAAGAGTCTTTATGAGCAGATTAGATGATAAATATTGGCCAATGAATTAATTTCTTGTGAAACACTGTTAATAAAAAATTTTGCCTATAATACCAGGTGGTCAGAATTAAAACACCCTTACTCGGAGTCTCTACACATCGAACTACTCATTGTAAAGGCTCCCAAATTGTTGAACATACTATTCAAAACATGGGGAAACAGATTACACGAAAAAAATTAGTTCCAGAAACAGCGATAGATGGCGCTGTACAACAGAAAATCTGAAAAAAAGACAAAAAATAATCACAAAAAACAATCGCATGCGATTTGGAATTTTTCCTTTTTAATTTTTATTGCCGATATGAAAAAAAGGATTAAAAAAGTGAAGTAACTTAAACTGTCATTGTAACTGCAATTTCGCACTGTAAGCACAAAAATTTGCATAAACCCTTGGTTTGCAGCTATGTTCTGGGCATTAAACTGGGAAAATGTCATTCTTATCAGTGATGGCTGTCATGCTGCCAGAAAGCGCTTTGATTGTGAAGCTGTTTTATGAAAACAAAGGAAATGCCACAGCTGCACTTCGAGAGTTTTGTTGACTTAAGAATTTACACAAAGGACCATTACTTCCACAAGCTCTCAGGAGAATGTTCGCTCGATTCAAGAAAACTGGACATCTTGGAGTTCAGCCAGGTCGAGGACACAAATCGACTCGTTCAGATGTCGTTGAAGATGTTGCCACCGCTATTGTTGAACAATCAATCGATAATGTTGTAGGCTGTAGTAGTGCATGTGCAGTGTCACGACACTTGGGTGTTCCCTACAGCACAGTGCGGAACGTACCGAGAAAAATAGTGCATTTTTTCCCGTACAAAATTAATCACAATCAGCAGTTGCTGGCCGTCGACAGGGAGAAGCGACTGACCTTAGCATTGACATTTCTGGCTAGAGTTGAAGTGGATGCATCGTGGCCATGGCAGATTTTATGGAGTGATGAAGCGCATTTCCATCTAAGTGGAACAATCAACACCCATAACTGTCGCATTTTGGACATGGAAAAACCTCGTACCTTCCAAGAGATTCCACTTCACTCACCAAAAGTCTGGTGTGGATTCACAGCCACATTCATTATTGGACCTTTCTTTTTCGAAGAGGCTACTCGCAATGGCCCTGTGACATGCACCATGATGGCCAAGAGGTACAAAAACATGCTCAAAAATTTAGTTGTATCCCAAATGCAACAGCAGCAATGTCTTGATTCAATTACCTTTATGCAAAATGGAGCACCTCCACACATTGGACTCTGTGTACAGCAATTTTTTCGGCAACAGTTTACTAATGATAGAGTAATTAGTCATGCGTTTCCGTCAACCTGGCCATCTCGTTCTCCAGATCTTAATCCCTGTGATTTTTGGCTGTGGGGATACTTAAAAAATCTTGTTTATCGAGGACATCTGGTAACCTTGGCAGATTTGAAAGAAAGTATCGCTCTGCATGCGAAAAGCATCTCAGTCGACCAAATACAATCCGCAGTTGAACAAGCTGTCCACAGACTTCAGATTTTAACATCTTGAAGAAGGGAACCATATTGAGCAGCATTCCCTGTGTCGATAAGGTCCTTGAGATATGAATGCTTGGTACTTCAAAAAAATGTGTTACAAATGTGTATTTTGTGTCTTTTCGGCATATTTTCTGTTGTACAGCGCCATCTATCGGTGTTTCTGGAACTTTTTTTTTCGTGTAATCCGTTTCCCTATTCTTGAACAGTATGTTCAACAACTTTGGAGCCTTTACAATGAGTAATTCGACGTATAGAGAGCTCAGAGTAGGGGTGTTTTAATTCTGACCACCTGGTACTTGCTTATTGCAATAATTACTCATTTATTATTATTACATATTGTATTAATTACTTATTACATTAATTAATTATTGTATTAATACTTACTTATTGCATATTATTATTAATAAAAAATTCTGTCCACAAACATTGCTTTATAAAAAATAAAAGGAAAACCGATTGTGGGAAAAAACCAGTTTAACGGGAAACCATTTTTTTTTTTTTTGCAATAACCGTCATCCCAAAGTGTAAATTTCATACAACTTGCTTCGTATGTTTGAGTTATGTTCACATGTCCATTCATGTGTGGACATACTTCCCATTGATGGATTTCATTTAAAATTTCATAAAAATCTGCAATTTTAGTGCAGAGACCATAAACCAAATTTCATTCTTCTAGCTCTTTGCATTTTGAATTATTGTATTCACAAACAGACAGAAATAATTCCAAAAATGTGTTTTTTGTACTCTTGGAGGTCTAAGACTTGGAGATTTGTCAAAATCTTGAGGTTGAATTTTTTGACAATTACAACACTTTCTTTTATATATAAAAGCTATATATGAAAATAACCATAAAAAAGGGGTTATTCTAAACTTAATTTATTAAATCCTAATCAACACAAATCCATCGAAATCTGTTCATCCATCATCCCCGCCCTTACACACACATACTGTTCATTTCAGAAAGCCACGCCTATCACTTTGGAACAATTTACTCCACAGAAGGGTGAAAAGCAGCGAGTTAAGAGCTCTTTTCTGGAGTTCTATGGCAGGCACATTTTCTTTTATATAATCTTTTCCAATGATGATTTTCATTTTCTTTTCGAATTGTACTTTTTTGTTTTAATTCGTAACTTGTGCAATGTTTCTAAACATTGCTTAATAAAAAGTAAACATCTCCTCCTACATTTTTCATCTTGCCCTCTTTTTGTGAAATCAAAGCTGATTGCTGCATGTGCTAAAGCACGGTGGGTTTCCATATCTGAAAACAGACTGTACACCTGATAATTTTATATAGACACAATAGAAGGATTCATAGAAGACACAGTTTGGTCAGTCTGTTACTGATAAAATTTATTATAATGAAATAGAATAATTTAATTTACACGTGAATTTAACTTTTTAAAGTTTATTATATGTGTGGTGAATTAGTTCTCTTAAGAATAATAATTCAATGTTTCCATCTCTGATCGCTCCAATTCCAGCCTTTTTTGCCATTTCTATTTAAAGATAGAATTCAAATGTACATCTAAGCCAAATTACAAATTCAGACTTTTCTCAATGCAAAATACATCTTAGTAAGCACAGAAATTCTTTCTTTTATGTGAGAATAAAAACTTCTGTTACAGTCAGCACATTCCAATAATAACCTACTTGAAACTCCAGAGATCAGACTTCTTTAAAATTGACATCAATGAGATTTTCTAATGAACCTATGCACATTCAAGTTCAAACAATGTCTTTCAACCCCAGATTTCTAACTTTTGATCGCAACTGCGTACAGGAGATTTTATTTGGAGCAAAATAAAATACACGACAACTCTGTATTCACCATCAATGATAAAATTTTGAAAGAACAATTCAAGATTAAAATAACATATTTAGGTGAATTAATAATTCCGGGGTGGGATTAGTTTTCAATTTTTTTCATTTAATATTTAACAAAGCTACCAGATTATACATAAATAAGTTTGACATTATGCAACATTAACAATTCTTTAATAATGCCCATGCCATATAAAATATCAAAAGTAAATCATAAATACTTAACTTTATTTAAATTTAAAAAAACTGTACTAAACTTTTGGAATTGCATGACACATAACAAAAAATATTCAGACAGATTTGATACAAATAGAACTACTTCCAATTTCAAGCAAAATAAATAAATAGAAACAAAATTTCATAGCATTCACTGATTAGTATGCATGTCAGTTTTTTCCTTCTTCCTGGCAAGGATGGAGCCAGAAGGGGATGGGGGGGGGGTTTTTTTTGTCTCATCTAATAGAGATGTCCTAAGAGAAGCAGCTGCATTTAGTTCCCATTATGTCATCCCAACTCAATGGACAAAATTTTGTGACTTCATAAAAATTTTATGACTTTTTTTAAACCGTTTACAGCTACAAAGTAAATTAATTTCAAAATTATATCTGAAATTAAGGAATAGTTATGATTTTTTTTAATTATTAAAATTTTCTTTTCAACCATTTGAAATTCTAGATTTTATTTTAGAAGATGACAATAGGTTACTCGCAAATGCCACTCTCTCAGTTCCAAACATGGTCCACAATATCTCCAATATTTTTGAACCAAATTTTTAAAAAGTTACATTGCTAAACACATATTTCCAAATGCCCTAATGGAAAGAAAAAAAAGAGGATGTTCCAAATGTGAAAAATTCAGATATTTCAAATTAAATTGATAACAAATGCATTTCAAATTTAAAGAAAGAAAAATTTCCTGTTTTTGGTGAAAGAAAATTGTGTTATCAAGGTCAAGAAATAAGAACCAAAAGATTTTGGTGAAAAAGTTCACTAAATGGTCTATTAGAAATAAAATGAGCTATAGAAGAGAAATTTTTTTTCAGTTAGCATTCTTTTTCTAAATGTTAATGTGCTGAAGCAAATAAAACTGTTTCCAAATCCTAGAAATCTAACTAAACTCTTTCAGACAAAAAAAACATTCACAATTCTAGACAAACATTTATTTATAACTCTTGTGACTGAAGTCAAGGTGAAAACCAATACTGCCCATGACTATGGCAGAGAAGTGGGGATAAGCAGAATTCCTGAACCAGAATAGTTTACCTGAAGTTCTCTGGAAGCCAAAATAACCTAAAAAGTTAAAACTTCGTGCATGTATGAAATACAATGAAACTTTCAAACCAGATGTTTTTAAATTCTTTGTTTCCATAAAAATGAATTTTAAATTGTATTCATGAAGAAAATAAATAAATAATACCAATCGCATTTTATCATATGGAAGCATTTATAATGGTCACCTATATTTGCCATGAGTGCATCAGATTTCAAATATTATTTATTAGTTTAATCCTCTAGAAAAGAAGTTCCCAATCCATGAGCCTCGGATGGTGTATTAGTGGGCCGCGGAACACTAATCAAAAATCAAAGTCAGGGAAGCTTCAAGAGTCCTCATTTGTTTTTTCGCTTAATAAACAATATATTTTTAATCCTTTTGCTGTAAGCTTTACTAATTGCTGGCATAAATATGCACGCAATATATAAATATATTATATGTGTTTACTTGTATATTTAGTTAATGGGACGCAAAATATTTTTTATACGACAGGTGGTCTGCACAACCAAAAAGGTTGGGAACATCTGCTCTAGAACATATACCCTGTAAGTTTTCAATTCCCATGCATTTTTTCTAAACCTAACAGCTAAGTGTTGGTTGCAGGTTTGGTAAGACGCACTGCTGTTGCTTCCTGGTCCTAAATTCTTCCTTTTCTTCAGGAGTATTTACTTGGACTTGTCAGGTTGTTCACATCTCACAGTGATTTTTTTATTACAAGTTGTGAAGGGTTAACATAAGCCCTTCTTAATTTGGTGCTTGTTGGTTTATTATGAATCACCATGTAAACAAGTAATATAAAAAAAAAATTTTAAGTCAATTCCTACTTTAATAATTAATAGTTTTCAAGATATAATGAAAAATGCACTGCGTATGCGCAAAGATATGGCTAAAATATGGAGGTGCTTCGATGATCCCATGGGCCATCCA
>BGPR01046269.1:0-12083 GCA_013235015.1 Araneus ventricosus | reverse complement strand
CTTCTGCCATAAGATTGTTAGAATATCTGAAAAAAGAATTCTTGGCAAAAAAAAAAACACGTAAGATGTCTAGACTAGATCAGCTTATGACAAATAGGAGACGGAAAATGGGAATTTCCCAGACATACTTTTAAGATGTTTAGCTGCCAATAATATTTTTGAAAGTTTTGGAAAAGTTTCGCTTCATTTGGCAGACGCAATTCTACCTTACGTCTGCAGTTTCACGAGTTTGTTGCCAGAGAAGTCTTGATAGAAAGAAATTAATCGTACTGTCCGATATTTGGGATTAATGATTGAATTGAGGTTGGATTCCCTTCATTTCTCTTTAAAAGTGCTTTTAAGAATGTATGAAACATTAAAAAAACATATTTGGAAAATTTAGAAAAGAATTTTATTCCATAACAATAGCACTACTTGATTGTGAGTTTTAGAAGAATTGATTTTAAGATTCCATAATATTTATAAGAAGGAATTATAAATTAAATGATAAAAAGTAGAAAATAATTAAAGTAAAAAAAATGAAAAATATTAAAAGTGGTGTTTTCGGAATTGTTTTTATCAAATTTATTGTCTTAATGTGTTTGTTGTTCTTGCCTCAAAACATTGTTTGCTTTAAATGTTATGTAAACGTTTCGTTTTGAAGAAAGAAAAATCTTCTTAAAATAAAAAATCTACTTTTTAATTGACTAATAGACGCGTGTTCTAAAAAACAGTTTTTGTTAAATTTATACATTTTGTTTTAATTAAGCAACCAAAGAAAATGAGAGATGTTTATAAATTCCACATAATTTTTATTCCGAATTATAACTCCTGTGTCCTAAATTTTGATTTATAAGACATGAAATATATGATAATCCGATACATAAGAGACATATGGGCGAAGCATTTAAGTGGTTAATAAATTATGAAGTTTTACAAAAGTAATATTTATAACCGTTTTCGAAGTAAATTATTTGTGTACTGCTTTGAATTTTTGTCATATATTATTAAATAAATCATCACAAAACTTTTAAGTTCTGCGTAAAATATGAGCATCTATGCGATTGGTATTTAAAAGTTTTATGCGACACAGTTGTTCTTCATTCGTAGGCAAGAAATTTGCGTTAAAAGTCACCCTTGATTTATTTAAAAACATTATCGGATTTTGAAACGACTGTTTTCTCCTCAAAAATTAAAAACGAGAGCTTGAATAAACACCACAGATGAATAATTCAGCTTTAACTATAACATAAATATTTTTCATCCAGTGTCGCCTGCCTCTTGCGATTATAACTACATAGTTAAGCGAAAAATTGTTTATATTTAAATATTTATATTAGTTTACAATGCATAAATCAACTCGTACGCTTAATTGCAATCCCCTGGAGATGAACAGAAACTGAAGCATTTAAATATGAGTTAAATATACATTAGTTAAACTTTAAATATTTAAAAATATAAATTATGCATAGTCATTAGGCCCAGGAATGCAATGATCTTACGATTACTTTGTTCAACAAAAAAGAATTTAACCGAGCGAAACTTGTTGATAAAAATGGACTTACAGGACTGGTTTTATAAATATTCTTAAACATGAACCTTTATATATAAGAAGCATTATATTTTTGCCTTGCGGCTAAGTTATTGAAACTTTAAGGTATAGCGGCAATTATTTCAATACCTTTCTTTTCTCATTAAGTTTTAATTTAAACGTTAATACACTTTAAATAATAATGTTCTTATATATTATGCACAATTTCTTGGTACAGACGAGTACTTAAATAATTTTTATACCATGCTTTATATATTTTCTTAAGCAGTTATGCAAGACGGTATTAATGAATTATTTTATTAAAATTAATATTACATTTTCACTGTATTAAAATCCTTTGAACAATATATATGAGTATACAATATCATGTTTTTCATCCGATGAAATATAAATGATACGAATAATTCTAGCACTATGCCTTTAAAGTTTCATAGATAATAATGCTAAAAAAAGCGTTTATCATAAGCATTGTTTCGAGAACTTAATATTTTCAATTTTAGAAAAAAAATCTTACGTTCTAATTCCGCAATTCTCTGTTTCAAAATAAATATTCAATTCGCGTTTGTAATTTAAAATAAACTGAAATAAGACTGGGAATGGCATAAAATCAACTTTTTAAACTATTCTGTACATTGCATTTTTTCTAAAAGTTTATTCTTTTTTATTAAATATGTTTCAGATAAAATGCGGAGAAAATGTTCTAAATGTGTATATTTTATTGTACCTCTGATGTAGACATCTTTAACGAACACTTTCTCATCGCAGAGATTTCAGATTTAAAACTAAAAACAAACATCTACTCCCTAGACTATCTCCACATCATCCAAAAGAAGGAAAAATTCAATAAAAACACCTTTTTAAAACACACTTTTAACAGTGAACCATAAATTAGAATTTCTTATTTTAATTATTTTATACTTTATAATTCATTATACTAAATATAATAGAATCTTGAAATTATTTCTTCTTAAACTAACTGCTAGGTGGTGTAACTGTATGGAACCAAAATGAAATAAAATTAATCGATTAATTGATAACGAAGTTCTGAAATTTTTAAAAATATGTATTACAATCGAGAACATAACATAACACCACAGCATACCCCCGAACTCGGAGCCAGGACGGCTCCCTGTCGGTTGGTGGGGTATGCGTGAGACTTATTAAAAAAAGCCAGAGCAAAAAAAAAATACAATTTCTATAAAAAGGTACAAAAAACAGGACATTTAAAACAAAAGAATATAATATTTTTTAAAGTTCAGTCTTTCAGATCGTTGTGTTGTTGAATTTGAGAGGGACGTGCCCTGTGTATAGAAGAAGAGAGAATATCAGTACATAGGGTTAGTTGGGTCTGTGGCTAATTGTTGTCGCCATCTTTTGGAAATAAGAGTGTTTCGTTTTCCGCGATGAAGTGGATGAGTCTTCTGATTTTCGCCCTAGAATTGTTGTTGTTCATGACTTTTTTCCACCAAAGTGGTTCTAGGTCAGAGGACGGTTTTGTTAGGTGGTATGACGTTGTAAACAGGCAACTTGTAGCATAGTGTAAGGGGTTTCCCAAATTTCCGCAGCCACAGGAATCGCTGCTTCTGAAGTTGAATCTTTTAAGATATGTTGGAAATGGGCCGTGGCCCGTGACGAACATTATTTCTGGCCTTTGCCATGGAGTAGGAGTTGTCTTGACTTTTGGCAAAACGTTATGAACGCTCCTGTCTTTTTCTCCATTGTCCCATTCTTTTTGCCAGCGGATGATGGACTCTTTTTGCAGCAGATTCTTGATATGGTTTCTTGGCGCTGGGCAGAGGCGGCGCCAGCGGGGGGGGCAAGGGGGGCAATTGCCCCCCGTCGGTGACCTCTTGCCTCCCCGTCGGCGAGAAATAAAGACTTTCGTCGGCAAAAGTCTTTGCGATTTTGGGAGATGTTGAGAGCAGGATATCAAGGAATCTGATAATTTTAATTCTATCTTTAAGTTATTATATAATAAACGGTCGAGATAAGCGATTTGTGTCCGAATTTGAGAACTGATTAACGGTTAGGTCAACAGAATGACCGACATCCTTTTAAGTTGTCGTCCATTCGGCCAGTAGTTCGCATCATATTTGAAAGAATAACCGACAAGACGACAAGTGAATCAGATGTCGCATTTTGCCGACTGTTTTCAGTCGGTCGGCTAAGAGATCAACAAGACAGATGAAAATTTGTATGTTTTGTTTTTTCTATCGACAGTTTCGATCACTTTTTGGCGGAATCATTAGGTAAAACTAAAGTATCTCTATTGTACAAGAGTGCGGCTATACATTGTGGTCATTCGTTTCAACTGCCATCTTTATTCGGCGTGGAATTTTTCGGCCCATAGACATAATCTTAAAATAAAATCTATTAACGACCACTCAAACCCCTCTGAGCAATCGGGTTTGTCGCGCGTTCAACTTCTATGAAATACTTTCCTTTCGTCTCTCCGACCGTGGATATTTATAAAGAAAAAATGGAGGAAAGAAAGAAAAAAATATTCATATACTCAAACACAACACCGGAAATCAGATAGAAATTAATCATTTCTTTCCCAATGTGAAGAGAAAAATGAATTTCTCTCTCTACCGGGTTTGGGCATTAAAGAGTTCATTTGTGCCTTTCAGGTGCTGATTCGAACTCTGCCAAAAAATTTGTTAATATGGTCGCAGCCATCAGTGAACTAAACTTTCAGCTCAACGACTTTAGGAAGAATAGAAGATATTATTGCCTTTCCTCAACAACTACCGACGAAACAATCATAGATATATTTTTACAATTTAAAAAAAAAATTGAAAAGGTGACCTCCGAAAGAGCTAAAAGACCCAAGCAGACACAAATTTTATCTTTTTTTCTAAAAAAAAAAGAAATATATATAAAGAGCAATTTTCGGATAAAGTACTTTTTTTCTATGGATAATTTTTAAAATAAGATTTATCAGAAATGGCGAATTAGGTCTTATTTAAATATTTTATACTCCCACTCCCAAACATGATAATCTTTTAGAGCGGCCAATTTTCCTTGGAACGGTGGGTGACCACTGCAGAGAGGTTTCGGTGTATTACATACTACTCGCCCTCTTCGACTAACTTGTTTGTCGGGAATATAAATTCAATTGAATCTCATGTGTATAATTTGATTTTCATAGTTCCCTTAAAAAAGCAATTTTAAACTTCAAATTGTTATAGACACTTAACCCGTGTTCTTTTAGTAGCTTTGCTTCTGTTCTGTTCAATGTCTACATGAACGTCCCTAATGGAGTCAAGTAACTGCATGTGTCATCTAATGTTGTGTGAAATATTCAAATGGTTCGCCATTTTATTTTGTAAAGTCGGCTGATGAGAAATTGAATACTTACATTATTTATTAAAAATTCCATCGGCGGATCATATCCGGTGAGTAAATTATGGTTGCAATTTAAAAAAGAAGTTTGTCAACTTTGGCGTTGGTTTACTATGGCTACGGATTATGAAGAAGCCAACCAATGACAGCGGATAATGTTGGACCAAGCTGAATGCCAAAAAGTGGGTGGAAAAAGAGGAAATCTGGGGTTGGCGATTTTTTTGAGGAGGTCGAAAAAGTGAATAAAAAAAGAAAAAGACCGAAGGGAAGTTGGTAGCCGGCGAAGAATGTTGAACGTTGTTTGTGGATGAGATAAAATTGAAATAAAAACGACGCAACTTGACCGGATATTAATGACATACCATCGTGATAAAGCGCCCCCCGACTGCATTCCCCTGTCCCAGATAAGTCACTTTTTTATTAATTTTTGGCAATCAATAACATTAAAATATAGCAGCAGACCTCGATAGATATTTGAGTTAAAAATAAAAAAGCTCACCAGCCAGGCTAATATTACCTTATATTGTCATATCGATATTGTGAATATGTTGTATATAAATTCTTTGTATTATTCGGAACTTGCTTACTTTCTGAAATTAACTATACGATCCAAGCTAATAATTTTAGGAGAGTCACGAATTTGGAGGATAGACGTAGCACTACCACCTAATTGCACGTCATCGGCACCTTTCTTATTCTTTATGCAAAATACGCATTTGATTTCAGTATGAAAATGACGCGACAAATTTTATGTCTTACAGCATGTTAGCTGGATTAAAACATGCTGATAGAAAGAATTAAAACACTACAACCATAATCATTGAGCTTACTAAATATGTTTCAAAATATAATTATTACCTTAGAGGACTTCGTTTACAGATTTCACAGAAAAATGGATGAAACAGATAAGAAAGTAAAATAAATTAGGACATTACCTTAGCTTTCAATAATGGAAGTAAAACATGGAATTAAAAAATATTTGTATAAACACTGGCAACGGTTTGAATCAGATTGCAACAATGAAAAGTATTGTTTTAAATTATGCCTGAAACTATTTTTACAAATTTATTAAGATTAGAGGGAAAAAAAACTTCATTGATATAATTTTTAAAAGATGAGGTTTTCAATTTTCAAAAGGTGGCTGGTACTAATCAAAAATACTATTTTAAACTTGCACAACAAACGTGGAGCATTCTGATTTGTTAGCTATGCTTGCAAAGTGAGATGAATTGGTAAAATCGGTCCAGTTGTTGAGACTGGGAACACAGTCAAGGTTTCACCTACCAGAGAATAGTGCTTTTGGGATTTTTCTCGAAAATGAAGAATTAAGATGGAGGAGCAACCACTAAAGATGTATTTAGGGTCGTGAGCTTTCATTTAAAATAAAAATTGGAGAAATCCATCCAGTGGTTGGGGGGGGGGCTCTCTCAAAAGTTTTTCCCATTGAGAATGTGCAGTGAAGTAGTGTTTTTAGGATATCTCGTGAAAATGGAGGGTGATGAGGGATAGACAGTCTTTGATGACATTTCTAGGGGTCATAAGCTTTGATATGAAATAAATATCGTCGAAATCGGTCCATTAGTTAGGGCTGAGGATTCGTCCTTTGGTTTTTCAAATTATTTTAAATATATAGACTAGGCGGCGACCGACTGTTCCCCCCTAATATTAGTAGCTAGTAGCTGGCAACTTGGTGAAATAAAGTGGCGAATTGGCGGTTGTAGAGGCTGAGGGACTCTGCCAACGTTTTATTTTGCAATATATTTCGAAAATTCGTATTCCTCTTGTAAAATCTGCATTTGATTTCAACATTAAAATGACGCAGTACACTTTATGAATAGCGGTATTATAGCTGGATTAAAAATGCCAAAAAGAATGAAAAGATAGCAACCATAATCATTCAGGTTAATGGATATATTTCTTAACATTCGTAATATCTAAGAGTGCTTGGTTTACAGATTCCACAAAACTTTTCATGAAATAAAATATGAAATCAAAATGCATTAGGATATTACTTCATCTTTCAACAATGAAAGAGTGACGCACAATTAAATATTTTTTTAAATAATGAAAACGGTTTGAATTGCGTTGCAACATTGAAAAGTATTGTTGTAAAATACGACAAAAACATTTTTAAAAATTTATTAAAATTAGAGGAAAACTTGTACGGCAACTTAATTGAAATCATTGAAAAGGTAATTTTTTGCACTTTAGATGGCGTAAAAATGATTTTCGTGCTGTAATATTTTCGGAAATTATTAATGGAAAACGCCAAAATTTCGCTTAATTTTTAATTAATTAAAATTCTAAATAAAATTTCAAAAAGGGCTCCGATGTGCACATTCTCACCCTCCAAAGTAGGTTTGTGACGAATTTCGTTGCTTTAGATTCAGCGGTTTGCCCTGTAGAGAACCAATACACACATATCCTCCTTTATTATTATTAGAGATATGAAGATATGCATTTATAGGTTTAAAATTTGCTAATAATTATTTTCACTTGTTTCGGGTAATATTTTATTTTGCTATGAGATTGAAATAATAGTCTGCAATTTTTTTCCAATATCAGTGCGGTACATTTTATTTCCTAAAAGATTTATGTTCATAATTCTTCATTTTTTATTATTAATTGACGTTCAATCAGACAATTCTTACTGCACCGACATTATACAAATAGCTAAATCTTCCAAATAATTAAATATTATAATCAAACTCACTAATTAGTACTTAATTACCTCTAATTTAATATAAAATTAATTATTATCTGTTATTTTGAAGTTACCTAAATTAGAAATAATATTTAATTTTACATCCCCTGAGGGGGATGGCTGGGCCTCCCGGCAGCAACTTTCTGGCGATGGGATGAATGTGGGGATTCCCTCCTGTGTTGCTTTCTTGGCTAGTCCGACGCTTCATTACCGCTGTATCCGACGTGAGCCTTAATCCATCCAAGTTTAATGTTTGTCGATTTTAGTAATATTTCCTGTGTTTGTTGAGCAATAGGGCTCTTCGTGTCAATTGAAGCAATTGAATGGAGGCTCGACTCGCTGTCTGACCATACCTTTATCTGTTGTTTGGTCTTGCTTCCCCAAAGACAAGCCTCCTGTATAGCAAGAAGCTCTGCTTGGAAGACTGTGTTGAAGGAACTAAGTTGCGCCATCCATTCGTATTTTGTTATGTCTTCTTCCATGACACAGAAGACGCTGCCTGTTTTGTCTTCTATCTTTGAACCGTCCGTGTAAATATTGAGACCGGGTACTGGAAGGAATTGCTTTTTTAGATATTCTGTCTTCTAGTTGGAAAATTGCTGGGTGGAATTTGGTGGATATTGTGCCGTCCTCGTAGTTATTGGGGTTGAAGTTGATATTGTTGTAGTTAGATGTTTTGCGCAGTCTGGCTGTTCTGACGTAGACCGCTTCCTGTTCTGCTTTGATGTGGAGCGGTATGATCCCTTCTATAACCTGTAGTGCGGCTGTTGGAGTAGTGGAATATGCCCCTGTGATGTTGAGCAGAAACTTCCTCTGAATTGAGTTCAATAGCCTGGATTGTCTGGCTGATAGTGGATAGGCCCATGCTGCAGCTCCGTGAGGAATCATCCGCTCTGCCACTGTTTTATACAGCCTTCTCCTGAGGTCTTTGTTAAGTCCCCAGTTTGTTCCTGCTATTCTTGTGATTTTTTGGTGGAGATGAGTTAGTTTAGTTTTCATGTTGATGAGATGATCGGCCCAATTCAGCTTGTTGTCTATTATTACTCCTAGGTATTTAAGGGAGGTATATCTTTTAATTATTTGATTATCCCATTTTACTCGAGGACCACTTACTAATCTGCTGATGAGTATGATGGTGGATTTTTCTGTAGATACCTTGAGTTGGTGTTTGTCAGTCCAGTGTTGGAATTTCGTGAGAGCTGCCTAAGCAGTAGCTTTTAGCTTTGCTCCTGTGGGTTCGCTAATGACGAAGATAAAGTCATCAGCGAAGGCTTGTAAATGGACGTTCGGCTGCCATTCTTCGGATATGATCTCATTTGCCACTAGGTTCCAGAACATCGGACTTGTGCAGGAGCCTTGTGCACATCCCTGCTGTTGTGTCCAGCTGACTGGGCCTTGGGCTGTTTGTATGGTAACCTTCCTATCAGTAAATATATATTTAAGGGTTTCAATTGTATGAGAGAGGAAGTTGATTTCGTCTAGGCTATTGCGAATTGAATTATATTGCAGATGGTCAAAAGCTCCTTGGATGTGTGTCTAGGGAGATGACCATTGTATGTAATTTCTTGTTTTAGCATGCAATCGAGAACACACAAGTATACAAAATTTCAAAATTCTAGCACAGCAGAAGTGAGTGAAAACTCGATTACAAAATTCCATCTTCACAAACATCAAACAAACCAAATTAAATACAACTCTATAAAAAAGGAATAAGTTGTTGTTTTCCATGAATTTTATATCTAACAGTACTGTTCAACAACGGATTCCGAGACTACCACTTCTGGACGCTTTTACACTGGAAAGGGGTGTCAGGCAATGAGTCATATGAGCGCATATCCGGAGTTATTTGTTAGATCACGCTCAGTAAAATGTAAACATCACCCTTCCATTCTTCACTTTCCCCTATTTTGATGAAAATAACTCCGTCCGGCGCATGCACAAAAGCGCAGAGGGTTTCCGAATCCGTTTCTAAACAATAGTTGGCAATAGTTAATATCTTTTGTGATTCATGAGAAGAGAATACCATTTCATGAATGCACGATGAATCTGTCTGTTAACAAAAATGATCGAAAACACATCCGAAATAAGAGATTCATAACTATGAAAAAATCATTAGATTTGTGTATCTATTAGAATGAATTTAAATGCAGATGAATTATATTAATTATTACATATGCGTATGTATACTTTATGATAATATCATATGCTTGATAAGACAAGAAAATATAACTTCGATAATTAGATGAAAACTTCCACAGCTGACCAAATATACAACAGGTGCAAATCTGTTGGTTAAGTAGAAAGAAATATTCCAGAAATTCCCATCAGTCTAAAGAATCTATTCTAATATATTCAGGATATTGCGCTAAGCAGGCTGGAGATTTGTTAACAAGCACGTACAACTGTAATGGAAATCAATAGACAGTAAACCCCGCATGGTCTCAGTTTATGCGTTCAATATCCTATCCATATATTTGCAAATATTGAAGTTCGAAGCTATGAGCAGCCTTACGAAAGTCCAATAACCGCCACTTTGTAAAATATAGTAGAGCAGCTGATTGCTTCATTCCAAAAAATCCTTATATCAAGAAAAAAGAGGTGATAAATGTGTAGGCGTAGCTTATTAACAATATTTAAGAACGTTTGTGTAAATGAAAGATACTTATAGAGTAAATTCACTGAGATGCGGTTTTAAGATTTCCTAATCAGTCTAACAGATCGAGCAGAAAACCTAATAACTTAATTTTTTGCTATAATAGTAATATAAACAAGCTAAAAAATGTATTTTTCGCATTCTTGAATTATTGTAAAAGACTGTAGGAGACACTAAACAACACTTTTTCAAACTTTCACCACATTAGTACAAATGCCTCTAGATTTATCGAAATTGGTTGTAAATCTTTTCAAGAGATGGCAAAAACATTATCAGAAATCATTTATCAGCTGAAACGTGTTTGGATTTTTTTACAGTCATTAAATATGGCGTTTTCTGGAGAACGGAATATTTCTCGTACATGCAAAACTAAGTCATTATACCATTGCATATTTATTTTGTAAAAATTTCTTTTACATCAAAATATGTAGCGTAAAGGTTACATTTTTAAAATACATTATTAGTTTTCTGATATCTCTCACTTACTTGGAGAAAAAGACCTAACGATTTCGGTGTCTCCTTCAGGAGACATCGGGTCTTTCATGAGTAAATATTTAAAATATAATATATTGAAAAGGTAATTTTAATGCAATCTTTTTAAACTTGAATTAGTTTTTATAAAAGTATAGGAGTGTGTTATTTGTTCCCCCAGAATATTCATCTTATTAAATTCACAATGCAAATTGTGGAGACTTATTTGCAAAGAAGTATAACCCTTTATGATTCGTAAGATGTGTACTTACATATAACAAAATTTCTAATAAATTTGTAATATATTTTCATTATAAAACCTGCTCAAATTAATAATGGCACCTATTATAATTGAAATTCAGTTTATCAAAATAGCTACATTTTTTTGCAAAATATCATATTAAGTGTCAATTAATTGAAATTTTTCATTTACTACAAGATATGTCATTATGACCCAATGTATCCTGTAGGAGAAAATAATTTTTGCACTTAAAAAAAATTAAAATAATTTTCGACATTGTTTGGAACGTTTTGATGTATTTAGAATCTATTATGGCAGAAATTAACGAAATTTAAAATTCAAAGTTGTCCTTGGGTCTGAGGAAGGTTAAAGAAGAACCACGCAAAAATATAAGAACTTTTACACGCAACATCGCCATAAAACTGCTCGGAAATATTCGTGAAGCAGAAGTTGTAACATCGTTAAAAATTCTTCTGCATGCTTATCGATAAGACAATAATATCAATTATTGAGGAGTGTATCAATACTTATATCCAGGCAATTGCAAATCATTTTGAGCGGGAAAGCCGAGCACTGCTCAAAAGTGCCTCGGAGAGGCATATGCATTCATCCATCTTCTTTAATTTAATGTAAATCCCAAATGAAATTAATTTGTAAACTATATTTTATATAGTGTTTATTATGCAACAAATGTTTTCTATTTAAATAAATGTAATTTCCTGCTCGTTTTGATGGAAAAAGAAACAGGAACTCGGGCGTACGAAGCCCGACGCGCGTTCTCGAATCAGTGCAAGGAACGAGCGTCCTTGAGGGTAAAAGGATTGTTTTACCTATTACTTATCTTGTTCTATACAAAACACACCAATGTCCACCCCATGTGCCCAGCAGAAATGCTAAGCAGAGATGATGTATATAAATTCCAATAACACAATCATACCCTAGATAAGTTTGTATTTTGTATATAGTGCGCTTCTATATGTATAGTGATTCATTTAACCTAGATAAATTTTCTGAGGGAAAACTTAACGAACTACAATTAGCATTTATCTTTACCTTTATCGTCTGCAGACCATGTGTATCTACATTTTCATTTTAATCCAAAAGCACACAGAAAAACAAATTTTAAAGCAAATTATTT
>BGPR01046268.1:0-12083 GCA_013235015.1 Araneus ventricosus | reverse complement strand
CAATATGCTGCCAAAATAATAAGAATACAGCCACCATACTATTATTAATGGTTGTAAATGAGTTCTCATTATCTATATGTATAAAGCAGAGAGTTTCTGTCGATTATCCGAAATTCTGACAAAATAAGGGCTCTTGATGTGAGTATTGCTGTCTGCCTAATTACGTCTTGTGAAGTTATTCTTTGCCACGTCAGATAGAATGATGACAAACATATTTTTCATTCTCAGAGAAAGGCGGGAGATTGCTGGTCAAACCTGATTACCAATATTTTCATCTTTTATTACCACGCTTAAGTCCATTTTTCTTCTATTTTTTGTCCAAAATTTCAGGTTTTAAAATAATTACTATCATGCACTTGAATGCATTTTTCATCAGTTGGAGTTCCTTTTTCATACTCAGTTACTCCTTTTTTATATTATTGATATATGGGTTCGGTTTCCAGAAAATGAAACTTACCTTCAGAAAAAGTCACCACATTCCAAATGCAAGCCGAAGATTAAGCTCACTTTCCTCTGGAGAAACCGTTATCTCATATCAAATAATGTATAAAAAAGGGAGTAGACAATTGTATGAAAAAGGGAACTCCAGCTGATGAAAATGCATTCAAAGGGTCATATTGATGAATTATTTTTAAAACCTGAGAATTTTTTGGACAAAAAATAGTGTAGGTGTAAAGAAAAATGGACAAAAGCGATGGATGAAAATGCCATGTCTTCATTTTTACTTTCTAGTTTACAAAGTGAGAAAATATTGAAATTGTCAAAAAGTTTGACTAAGATATCTTAATGAATCTCCGCCTTTCATACTTCTCTGAGTGAGAAAAATCATTCTTGGAATTATGTTTGTCCATCATTCTATCTGACAGTGAGCAGGATAATACAAGAACGCAGCAAGTTAGACGGATGAAATATTGTATGCACTCCTTACATCAAAATTGCTTATTTTTGTCAAATTTTGGACGTAATCTGTTGAGGGAAAGTATCTCTGCCTTTATGCATATAGATATTAGAACTCAAAAACACAACCAGCAAAATAATGAAATATGGTGTATGGTCTTATTAACGAAAGTTTAAATCTGAATCAAATTTTGCACCATATCGGTAAACGGAAAAAGGTTCAAAGTATGTACTCAGTGCTCTTTACTAAACTATGAAGCTAAAATTATACATCCGCGTCCTGTGAGTATACGAGATAGTCGAGGGGAAATCACTCCCGCTGAGTTTTATTTTCCAGAATGCAAAGGCTTCTGTTGTAGAAAAGTTGATGATTGTTTGGAAGTTAAGCTTAGTGAGTCAACAGAATCCTTAACTTTAGCGCAAGTAGATTTAGCCAGCTACTTAAACATATCATTTCCCGCCAGACCAATATGAAAAGGTGACCAGTGTGCTGGTTGAAATGGTACAAATTTACTCAAGAAAAGTCGTTTCAGTTCTGTCAGCAATAGATGACCAGATCGTAAGATACTAGATTGAGCCTCTGCTATCAGATGCAAAATAGTCCTCGTAAAATGCCCAGATATTTCTGCAGTGAATAAAAGTCAGTCTCTATCTCTAGCAATCTCTCTTATAGAATTCTTGTTGTTCGCTAAGAGAAATAAAATGATGAGGGGTTTTCCACAAATCAATATTTCTTAAACTTGAATCTTAGAACACTCTCAGCAATATTTACATTTATCAAATTTGAATATCCTGAGTACATATCTGAACTTAAAATTAAATACATAATTAAAATTGGAATGCAACGATTAATACACGGAGATTCTAGTTTAAAAATTATTGATTTGTTGTAAACCCCTCATCATTTTTTTTTCTCTTAGAGAACAACAGAAATTCTGCTGATTGCAATGCCTACAACTTTCTAAATCTGAATGGCATTCAACTAGCATTTTTATATAAGCTCCCTTAGATATCTGGCTTCGACGTTAAGAAAGCAAATTTAAACTATGTTTCGGGCATGCGCAGCTCAAAATTATTTCCTACAAATACTCATATTTCCTTAAATATTCAAGATATTCACTTCAAATTTTACAACGATGTTTCTTTAACATACTGTCGAGTATTCTGCCAGTTTCGTAAAATTTGGCGAAATCTCTGCATGTTATAAGCAAAAACCCTGTTTTAAAGAAACTTTTATATCTTACTGAATATTCATGATATTTTTATGAAAGTGCATGTAAGCAATGTGCATAATAATCAAAATGATTGATGAAAATTTCAAAAGCATTATCAGCTTCCTATGAAACGGGATGATCTCAAATCTTTTTCGTCTTCATCAATTTCCGGAGGGTCCCCTAAATGTCCTCGTGACAAAATCTTCTCTGTAAAATGTGAGTGCCAACGATTGTATGTCCCACGATTCTCAATAACTGATTGTGAAACAATGCATTGAAATCAACTCCAAATATTTCGCATTTTACCAATCTTGTAATACTTTTGGACAGTAGCGGAAGTAATTTATGTGTTAGTGTTTTAGCTTTATTTTCGATAGATTAAAACAGAGGAAAAATTGAATATTAAGATATTAAATTATATACTTTGTTTTTTATAATATACTTTTTACAAGACGAAAGAAAACAACAATAATTTTCCTTGAACCGTGTTATAATAAAGAATATTCCATATAAATCGTATTTCAGGATTTTACTATCTCAATATAATTATAAATTTTTGGTAATTTAACTCTCTTCTATAATAGAAATATTCATACCGTTTGTATTGGAGTGATTTTATTATTTCGCTAATAAATATGACATAGTTTGCTTAAGTCTTTTGATATTCTAAATAAAGCTTAAAATTTTCTCTCTATATCCTTTTTTACAGCATCAGTAGAAAATGAAGATGTTCAAGACTTTATGAAAACTAATAATGAAACGAAAAGAATAAATATTCAAAGCTAATAATGAGTGGGCCTTATTTTTATGTCGAGCGTTTTACGTATTTTACAAAAAACTTATTTCAATATTTCGTAAATGGTTGAAAACAGTTTGCACTATGTAATGCGAAACACCTTAGAGGGATATGTGTTTATGAATATGGGATATATGTTTATCTTAGAATTGCTCTTTATTAAAGAATTATAGATGGTTTTTTTTGTTGGCAACAGAAAAATTATCACTTTAGTAGACACAGATAGTTCTACGAAAGACACTTGTACAATGAATATATAAGCATCTGAAATTATATTAACTTAAATTGTGATCTCATTTTGTCAAAAATGTGATGGAGTAGTTGTTCCTTTTAAAGTTGTTAGATTCTCGATGAGATTTTCTTTTGTTTTTACATAAGTTATCTTACTTAAATTAATAAGTATATGGAAAATTAGATAAGAGATTATCGTGAATATGTTGGCCCGAAATATATTTTTAAATAAGTTCAATGTCAGTTTGAATGACAGGTTGGGACAGAAGATGACGCCAAGTATAAGTATTGTTTTAAATTGTAGTCTGAATGACAAGAGCAAATATGCATTCTAAAAGAATTGCAAAACTCTGCACACGATGATACGTTGCAAAGCGAGAATTTTGCTAGATAACATGTTTATCTGTCCAAGGTTTCTTTATGTCGTAAGTTGTATCTGACCCATTAACGAAAGAATGCCGACTGAACCAATATAAATGAATTTTTATGATTTCTATGAGCTTAAAATTGTTTCATGCTTGGCAAGACGAAATTGTGTGATCAATTTTTTACCCACTTTCTAGTGAGGTGGTGTTCTGACATTTTGTACAGATGTTAACTTTTCTGACGATACACTATTTTTAAATTTTTGAGAACCTAATTATCAGTCAATTTAAATTATTTTTTTAAATACAAGTGGCGCCACCTGGTAGTAAATTTGATAAGAAATTGATTATAGAATTCCATAATATTTAAAATAATGATTTATAATCAAAGAGTAAAAATAACAAACAATAATAAAAATGAAAAAGTTAAACATTGTTTCTTAAGTTTTAAAAAATAGAATATTAATTCAAACTAGGTCAAACAATCTGCCCTACAAACCGAAAACACACAGACACGCACACATTTGCCATTATTGTGTGCAAACATTCAATCGATATTATTGGAGAAAAACTTATTGTTTTCACGAAAAGCAGCAAAAAATATGAAATTTTTCATGTGATGGTGACTTACCTCGAAGTTATTCTTAAATTACAACTGTATGTATAAATTCTGAAACGAGTTCTCTTTTCATTATCGAGAAAAATAAGAAAAGATATAACATTTGTATTAACTTCTGTTGCATTTTCGTCTTTTCCTTTATTTTGTAGTGCAAATTTATCATTTCAGCTTTTCCACAGTATGAGAAGAAAGAATATAATTACCTTATTTTCAAACAACTGAAATGTTAATAAATGGGAAAGCTAACAGTTGAGAAGGAAGATACCGTAGACAATGAAAGTGAATGGACAATAAAAATATCTCTTTGAAAATATTCTAATAGAAAATTCACATTTAAAAACGCATAACTGCGCCATATCGTTTTTAAAGAGCTGGAAAAGAGTGAAACAATTGCCGAAAATTCTAGAGAATCTTCAAGATGAAAAGAATTAGAGAAAAAGCGGCCCCACGGAACATTTAAAGTTAGATTTTCAGAAAGATTTTATTTTTGAAGTACCACTCACCTGAAAGAAAATAAAAGAAGCTGCGATGAACCATTTTTCGAGCCCATCCAATTGCAACAGGCAAATATGCTTTTAGTTTTCATTTTATTATGCATTACAGAATACTGAATTTAATCAAGAATTGTATTTTTTTAAAGTTTAGTTTCCATTTAAATGTTTAGTTCCATCTATTAGTATACAAATGAATATTTTCTTTGTTTTCGTATTTGCCGTTCACATAACCTGCCAAAATTGAAGTGCATATCGCATATTCAGGGAATATTAGCAAGGAAAAAAAATTAGGTTTCAGATAAATTCACTGATTGTCTTCTTGGCGAGTTTTTATTTATAATATTTCGGAAAAAAAAATCAAATATTGTTGAATTTTTCCTTTCATTATACATACGCCTCATGTGAATATTTAATTTCGATTCATAGCCGAATTGTTTAAAATGTTTTGATTCAAACTTTGAAATACCATTTTCTTATAGTTTCAAATTAACCCCATGATATATTAATATCAAATCTTCTACTTTGATACAATTTCTGTATTGGAAATGCGGTTTTATCTCCTTCTTAAGCAATATTGATACCTAAATTTCTGAAATTTGTCCAACGGGAAATTTCTTTTAAATTGTTACTAATAACTCAATTGCTTCTTTCTGTACATCCATATACATTCTATAAAAGAATGAAAGTGTCAATCTTGTTATTGTAAGCGCAACAATTATGAAATTAATTAAAGATCATTGAAGTGTTAGTTGAAATGAATTATGCGCGAAAATAGCATTTAATGCTGTTATACAAAGTGATTTGTTATTTTTGGAAAGAAATCGCCATTTCAGAAACATTAATCACCTTTAAAATCACATTAATAGAAACAGGAAGTATTTGGAAAATTTATGATTCCCAATAATTAATATATCTTTAAAAATGCACAGCTAACAACAAAACTAGAAAAAAAAATTATCATATTTTTCATGTTAGAAGAGACAGACTCGCATTTCATATTTTTTGAATTTAATTGTCATTCCTTGTTTAATTCAAAATTTTGAATAGATTTTACTTTGCTTAAATTAATTTCGTAAATCCATCACCACACTCTATATCAGTTTAAAGAAAATCTTATTTATTCATGCTGGAAAAAAGGAAAGGTATCTGAAGCATTAGATATATCAGATTTTCAAAACTTGATTCTCCAAAACATTTAAATTACAGAATTCTTCATTTAAATTTCAGAATAATCAACGTTTGATATTATTTAATTATATAAAAAAATTACGATTTACTGATCTTCTTTTAAATTATTTGCCATTTCATTGGTTTACATAAAAATTACAAAATAGAAGAAATTGTAAGATTTCGAAACATACTATAATGTCATTTACAGCTTATCGCTACTTTTATGATTAATAATTCAAGCTGAATCCTAGTCAGCGATAATGCAAGAAAGCAATTGTATGTACCAATATTACTTTAATATTTTTAGTGGTGTAGTGCAGAAAGCATTGAACTTAGATAAATCAAATACCACACAGAAAACAATTAGAAGTGTACTCAAATAACAGATATGACCTTTTTTAAAAAAACTAGTTTTAAAATTTTTTAACTCAAAGATTTTGGTTATATACTATTCAGAGAATTTCTCATAGACATTTCATTAAAATTACCAAGTTACTTTTAATTCAACTTTCAATATCAAGAATGAAGAAAAACTTTAACTTTGACCGTTGAAAATGTCATTTCTAGTAATGCTCATAAATATTTGAAGCTTTTATCACAGGATCAAAATTAACAGGCATTTTAAGTGAATATTTGGTTACATAATTACTTCCGTGAACTCCAGAATTGTTTAAGGATTACACAGATTAAAATAGCGAGAAGTCGCTTTGGAATAGTGGTAGGTGATAGACAAAATTTAAAACCACCCAAACCTAGGGATGCATAATTCACGATATTTTTAATCAAAAATATTTTCCTATTGTTATTTATAAATATCTGTTCTAAATAAGTGTGATTTCAATCACACTTTTAATATTCAAATTCTTATTAAATGTATGTAAAGTGTTTTGAAAAAAAATTAAATAAAATATTGTCATTTGTTTTTATTACACTTTCTGCAATTTTTTAAATTTTTAGTTCGATATACTCTCAATAGATGGCGTCTGTAATCAATTAAGTTAATCACAAATATTCCCATCAAGCAAGGAAGCACAACATCAACACAGTTTTGTATTCAGATTCACCTTTGCCGTGAATCACAAATCCGATCATTTTCCGTTCCGATCACAGTTAACCGCCAGAGGTTACGAGTTAACAAAGCTCCCCGGTGAATATCTGTTTTTAACGATTATTGTTACTTTCTATCGTTATAAAATAGCTGTAATCGATAAGAGCTGTAATCATTCGAAACCGCATATCAGAATAAGAATGGTGAGTCATAGCGTCACAGGAAATACCAATCAAACTGCGATAGGGGGAAACCGAACCGTGACTGCAAATAGAAAGATCTTCTTTATAAGCACCAAAATCAGCTTCCATGGCGCTATTTGTTGACAGAAGATAGAACTAAAAACTAAAACTTAGGAAAAGTATATTAAAAAGAAATGAATTTTGTGTAAAAATTTTGAAACGCTTTATGCACAATTATTTACCAATGATTGAATGACACATGATTTTTGACAGTAGTATTCATCACTGGTATTTATGATTTTTGATATTGCGTAGTAAATAACAGTTCATCAAATATTTATCATCTCTACCCAAACCTAACCCAGATAGCACGTAAGTTTGCAGCAAGTTTGATTTTGACTTGATATTCCCTTGTCATGGCAAAATTTGACGCGTAAAACTTGAAACGAACTTGTAGCAAGTTCACATTTAAACTTGAAACGAACTTGTAGCAAGTTCGCTGAGACAACTAGCGCCACCCTCGCTTGCAACGCATTTGCTACAAGTTCGATGTGACAAATAGCGCCACCTCCCTTGCAAATCAAACTTGCTACAAGTTTGCAAAACAAGCTTCATGCAAAGACAGCACAAAGAGATAATTATCTTTGTCTCTGTTTTAAAAAAAAACATCCGATTTTTAATAGAATCTCCTAGACCGTCCTTCTTTTCATTAATTCAATAAATCAATGATAATTTGTAAAAAAACTAACTTTTTTATAAAAAAAATTTTTGAAGCATTTTCCATCTTTTTACTAAATATATCACTCGCACTTTCAAGAAAACTATATCGCCTTTGTCTTAATGTTGAAATTTTAACGTTTATAAACAAAATTAAATCTAAAAAACAGTCAATGTCTGTTGAAAAATAAAAACTTCGACATTTTGTCCCATTTTAAAGTAACTACTTTTGAACTCTAATTTCATGATTTAATGTACTAGCAAAACGTAGTTATTAGCGAAAATCGCTCTCTCTTCGACTTCAAATCATATTCTCAACTCAAAAAATTAATGAAATCAAGAAAAAAGTTTAAAATAAATCGTATACGAATCGAATCGAATCGAACGATGTATTAGCGAAATCTATCTTCTCCTCTCGTAGCCGATCTGGTCGAGTGGTTTAGACCTCGGGTAACGAAGCGGTAGGTCGCGAGTTCTATCCCGGATTGTGTTCCTACTTTGTTTTTTGCAATGAGTTTGCAATGCAAGTTTGCGGCAAGATTGCTGTAAGTTTGTCCCATGGTGACTTCGAAGCTTTCGTTAACTTGCCGCAAGCTTGCTGCAAGCCTGCCCTCTTGTCATGACAAATTTGTGGCAAGCTTGCACTCTTGTCATGACAAGTTTGTGGCAAGCTTGCTGCAAACTAAAATTGCTATCTGGGAAGCCACAGTGAAATCAGATGAGCTGCCACGAAGCATCCCACACAACAAGAGGGTACGAAAGGAAATTACAGACTGCCGAAAAGATAAAAGCCATGGATCATATTGTATAGTGGGCGGGGCTAAAAGGTCCATTGTTAAAGTACTTGTGGGTGGTTTAGGATGGACGGTAACATGATATCAATTATGATCTTGATCAAATGTGATCACAATCAAGTTAAAAACTGTTAGTGACACTTGTGATAAAGTTAGCAGCTGCAAACAAACTGCGAAGAATAAACATAAAAAACCATGTAATATATAATGTGTAATTATAAATTCTACAGATATACTAATCATACTTTAATAACTTTCAGATTGCACATTGATCTAAAATATGGAGGATGAATTACAGTAGTTCAAAATTATATGAATTTTGTATTATATATTTATATATAAAAAAATTGGAAAAATATAACAATTAAATATTATAGATAATAGAATACGAAAAAGGAAAAATAAACAAATACAGAAGAAACAGAAGAATTAAACAATAGCGATAACAATACACCTTTTTGCGCGACCAGCTCAGCAGCATCCAGTTATTGCATCAACAATACTGTGCAACAATTAACCAACAATTCACTATAGAATTAAACAACAATAAAACCGAACTCTAATAATTAAAATAGATAAAAGAAAACAATCAGAATATAAAAGAAAATACAATTAAAATGGTAGAAATGGAAGAGAACTCGAATGACGAACTTTTTCGAAGACCACTCACCACCAGAGTTCTAATATGGATAAATTTTCTCACAAGGGTACGACTACAAAGTCAAAAATTTATACCCCCCGTGACCTGAATTTATCCATTAACTGAAATATAGGAAATAATCCCTTTGGAAAAAGAAAAAACTTAACAAAGTCCTTTATAACAAATCCAATAGAGAGACTATAGAACGTAAATATTTACCCTCTGTCGAAATATAAGCAAGAATGAATGATGCTATCGACAACATACAAGAAAAAAGGAAGAAAAAGTCTAGACTCTAACATACCTAGCTCCATCTATGTAGAAAAATTCGAACCAATTACCAGAAGAATAAAAGCTCTTCAACCTTTTTTAAATAACGTATTGACGTTAAAGAAATTATTTGGGTAACCAATATCTTTTAACTTATTCTTTAAATTATCTAAAGTTTTAACAAAAGTTGAATGGTTATTACAATTATTTTTTATTCTATTAGTTTGAGAAAAATGGAATTTCTAATAATTTTAAAGTGAAGATTTGTTTGAAAATCACAAAGTGTAATAGCCTTGAAATTAAATTCCTTTTTTATCGTAAAGGCCAATAGAGACACCTGAATTTAAAATTTCAATTTCCAGATCCAAAATTTGCATTTATTCAATTCATTATTAATTTTGTTTAGTTTAAGCTCGCAATAGCAATTATATATGGAGTTAAAATTATTACAATTAAACACTAAAAGCTCATCAATGTAACGGTAACCAAAAATAAGTTCATTTTTAATTAGTTCTCTCTCAAATGAGTGAAGAAATATATTAGCCAATGCACTGGAAAACCAACAACCCATGGGATTTCCCAAAAACTGCTTATAATAGTTAATTACATTAAAGGAATAATTTTCACAAATATTAACTCTGCAAATTTCTAACCATTTATTTTTTATCAATTAAATCAGTATTATGGTATAAATCATATACATTTGAGCAGGCTTCAATTAATTTATTATGTGGGAGGCTAGTAAAAAGATTTTCAAAATCAAATGTATTAATGTTATATATTTTATTTTCTTTAAGAAAATACAAAATTTTAGCGTTACTATCAATAATGAAGTTCTCTTCTTCTTTTATTTTACTAAGAATAATTTTTAGAATTTTAAAGGAAAATTTACCAAAATGAGAATTGTAACTGCCAGTGCTACAAGTAACGAATATGAATTTCAATGGATTTTTATGAAATTTAATAGTAGGGAAAAGGTAAGGATAATTTAAATTACTGGTCTTAATTTTCGTTTTTTTATCAAGTGTTCGTTTTTTATCATTCTCTTATAAAGTTGTTTTTGCCAAATTTAATTAGTAGATATGTTTTATTTGAATTATATTCATTATGAATAATTTCCTTAAAGTATAATTTACACATTATTCCAAAATTATTCCCTGATATTTTGTAATAACCATTCAACTTTTGTTAAAGCTTTAGATGTTTTAAAGAATAATTTAAAAGATAACGGTTACCCAAATAATTTCTTTAACGTCAATAAGTTATTTAAAAAAGTTTGAAGAGCTTTTATTCTTCTGGTAATTGGTACGAATTTTTCTACCTAGATGGAGCTAGGTATGCTGGCCTCTAGACTTTTTCTTCCTTTTTCTTATATGTTATCGATAGCATCATTCATCCTTGCTTATATTTCGGCAGAGGGTAAATATTTACGTTCTATAGTCTCTCTATATAAAGGACTCTTGTTATAAAGGACTTTGTTAAGTTTTTCTTTTTGCAAAGGGATTATTTCCTATATTTCAGTTAATGGTAAATTCAGGCCACAGGGGGTATAAATTTTTGATTTTGTAGTCGTACCCTTGAAAATTTATCCATATTAGAACTCCTGTGGCGAGTGGTCTTCGAAAAAGTTCGCCATTCGAGTTCTCTTCCATTTCTTCCATTTTAATTGCATTTTCTTCTATATTCTGATTGTTTTCTATTATGTATTTTAAATATTAGAGCACGGTTTTATTGTTGTTTAATTCTGTACTAAATTGTTGGTTAATTGTTGGACAGTATTGTTGATGCAATAACTGGATGCTGCTGCGTTGGACGCGCAAAAAGATGTATTGTTATCGCTATTGTTTAATTCTTCCGTTTCTTCTGTATTTTTTATCTTTTCCTTTTTTGTATTCTATTATCTATTTTTGTATTTTATTAGAAGTTGCTACATATGCGCCATTCTGTCTAATACAAAAAAATGTTTAATTAATTTTAAATTTTGATATGTTTTGTTAAATTATATTAATTATTAGTATTATTTATATTAATTATTATAAATTATATTGTTAAATATTATAGTATATATAGTATATGCATTCGTTATGAAAAACGAGTTAAATACCTTTAAAATATATTACGGAAATGCCTATATCATAACAGGAATACAAGGTGAAATCGATTTCTAACTTACCGAAAATATCATCAACATTTAAATAATAGTTTAATGTTAGTACCTTTTACTGAAGGATTCAATAAACCATATCATGATTGCTCGAAGTTTCTGGTATGACAAAAAATATAAAGTATTTTCAGTACTTTTTTAACAGATTCTGACGTACAAAATACATTTCAAAAGAACACCATGAAATCTTAATAAATTTTGTTTGATTTAACGAGAACAAAACCAAGCAATCCAATAAACAGTTTTCATATACGTTTAAATGAGTCATCATTCAAATTTAAAATTCGGACTTTACTTTCGAGCTTTACGAGTGTTAAGGAAATAACCTTGGATTTTCTTAGTAAATTAATTAATTTAACCGAACCTGAATGACTATCATCAAGATCAACTCTTTAAACAAACCTTTTATTGAGCAATTAACGATCTCTTAACTGGCGTAAACTGGTTTTAAGAGGAACGAAATCAAATCAAACTAAATCAAA
>BGPR01046267.1:0-12083 GCA_013235015.1 Araneus ventricosus | reverse complement strand
AAATAATTTGCTTTAAAATTTGTTTTTCTGTGTGCTTTTGGATTAAAATGAAAATGTAGATACACATGGTCTGCAGACGATAAAGGTAAAGATAAATGCTAATTGTAGTTCGTTAAGTTTTCCCTCAGAAAATTTATCTAGGTTAAATGAATCACTATACATATAGAAGCGCACTATATACAAAATACAAACTTATCTAGGGTATGATTGTGTTATTGGAATTTATATACATCATCTCTGCTTAGCATTTCTGCTGGGCACATGGGGTGGACATTGGTGTGTTTTGTATAGAACAAGATAAGTAATAGGTAAAACAATCCTTTTACCCTCAAGGACGCTCGTTCCTTGCACTGATTCGAGAACGCGCGTCGGGCTTCGTACGCCCGAGTTCCTGTTTCTTTTTCCATCAAAACGAGCAGGAAATTACATTTATTTAAATAGAAAACATTTGTTGCATAATAAACACTATATAAAATATAGTTTACAAATTAATTTCATTTGGGATTTACATTAAATTAAAGAAGATGGATGAATGCATATGCCTCTCCGAGGCACTTTTGAGCAGTGCTCGGCTTTCCCGCTCAAAATGATTTGCAATTGCCTGGATATAAGTATTGATACACTCCTCAATAATTGATATTATTGTCTTATCGATAAGCATGCAGAAGAATTTTTAACGATGTTACAACTTCTGCTTCACGAATATTTCCGAGCAGTTTTATGGCGATGTTGCGTGTAAAAGTTCTTATATTTTTGCGTGGTTCTTCTTTAACCTTCCTCAGACCCAAGGACAACTTTGAATTTTAAATTTCGTTAATTTCTGCCATAATAGATTCTAAATACATCAAAACGTTCCAAACAATGTCGAAAATTATTTTAATTTTTTTTAAGTGCAAAAATTATTTTCTCCTACAGGATACATTGGGTCATAATGACATATCTTGTAGTAAATGAAAAATTTCAATTAATTGACACTTAATATGATATTTTGCAAAAAAATGTAGCTATTTTGATAAACTGAATTTCAATTATAATAGGTGCCATTATTAATTTGAGCAGGTTTTATAATGAAAATATATTACAAATTTATTAGAAATTTTGTTATATGTAAGTACACATCTTACGAATCATAAAGGGTTATACTTCTTTGCAAATAAGTCTCCACAATTTGCATTGTGAATTTAATAAGATGAATATTCTGGGGGAACAAATAACACACTCCTATACTTTTATAAAAACTAATTCAAGTTTAAAAAGATTGCATTAAAATTACCTTTTCAATATATTATATTTTAAATATTTACTCATGAAAGACCCGATGTCTCCTGAAGGAGACACCGAAATCGTTAGGTCTTTTTCTCCAAGTAAGTGAGAGATATCAGAAAACTAATAATGTATTTTAAAAATGTAACCTTTACGCTACATATTTTGATGTAAAAGAAATTTTTACAAAATAAATATGCAATGGTATAATGACTTAGTTTTGCATGTACGAGAAATATTCCGTTCTCCAGAAAACGCCATATTTAATGACTGTAAAAAAATCCAAACACGTTTCAGCTGATAAATGATTTCTGATAATGTTTTTGCCATCTCTTGAAAAGATTTACAACCAATTTCGATAAATCTAGAGGCATTTGTACTAATGTGGTGAAAGTTTGAAAAAGTGTTGTTTAGTGTCTCCTACAGTCTTTTACAATAATTCAAGAATGCGAAAAATACATTTTTTAGCTTGTTTATATTACTATTATAGCAAAAAATTAAGTTATTAGGTTTTCTGCTCGATCTGTTAGACTGATTAGGAAATCTTAAAACCGCATCTCAGTGAATTTACTCTATAAGTATCTTTCATTTACACAAACGTTCTTAAATATTGTTAATAAGCTACGCCTACACATTTATCACCTCTTTTTTCTTGATATAAGGATTTTTTGGAATGAAGCAATCAGCTGCTCTACTATATTTTACAAAGTGGCGGTTATTGGACTTTCGTAAGGCTGCTCATAGCTTCGAACTTCAATATTTGCAAATATATGGATAGGATATTGAACGCATAAACTGAGACCATGCGGGGTTTACTGTCTATTGATTTCCATTACAGTTGTACGTGCTTGTTAACAAATCTCCAGCCTGCTTAGCGCAATATCCTGAATATATTAGAATAGATTCTTTAGACTGATGGGAATTTCTGGAATATTTCTTTCTACTTAACCAACAGATTTGCACCTGTTGTATATTTGGTCAGCTGTGGAAGTTTTCATCTAATTATCGAAGTTATATTTTCTTGTCTTATCAAGCATATGATATTATCATAAAGTATACATACGCATATGTAATAATTAATATAATTCATCTGCATTTAAATTCATTCTAATAGATACACAAATCTAATGATTTTTTCATAGTTATGAATCTCTTATTTCGGATGTGTTTTCGATCATTTTTGTTAACAGACAGATTCATCGTGCATTCATGAAATGGTATTCTCTTCTCATGAATCACAAAAGATATTAACTATTGCCAACTATTGTTTAGAAACGGATTCGGAAACCCTCTGCGCTTTTGTGCATGCGCCGGACGGAGTTATTTTCATCAAAATAGGGGAAAGTGAAGAATGGAAGGGTGATGTTTACATTTTACTGAGCGTGATCTAACAAATAACTCCGGATATGCGCTCATATGACTCATTGCCTGACACCCCTTTCCAGTGTAAAAGCGTCCAGAAGTGGTAGTCTCGGAATCCGTTGTTGAACAGTACTGTTAGATATAAAATTCATGGAAAACAACAACTTATTCCTTTTTTATAGAGTTGTATTTAATTTGGTTTGTTTGATGTTTGTGAAGATGGAATTTTGTAATCGAGTTTTCACTCACTTCTGCTGTGCTAGAATTTTGAAATTTTGTATACTTGTGTGTTCTCGATTGCATGCTAAAACAAGAAATTACATACAATGGTCATCTCCCTAGACACACATCCAAGGAGCTTTTGACCATCTGCAATATAATTCAATTCGCAATAGCCTAGACGAAATCAACTTCCTCTCTCATACAATTGAAACCCTTAAATATATATTTACTGATAGGAAGGTTACCATACAAACAGCCCAAGGCCCAGTCAGCTGGACACAACAGCAGGGATGTGCACAAGGCTCCTGCACAAGTCCGATGTTCTGGAACCTAGTGGCAAATGAGATCATATCCGAAGAATGGCAGCCGAACGTCCATTTACAAGCCTTCGCTGATGACTTTATCTTCGTCATTAGCGAACCCACAGGAGCAAAGCTAAAAGCTACTGCTTAGGCAGCTCTCACGAAATTCCAACACTGGACTGACAAACACCAACTCAAGGTATCTACAGAAAAATCCACCATCATACTCATCAGCAGATTAGTAAGTGGTCCTCGAGTAAAATGGGATAATCAAATAATTAAAAGATATACCTCCCTTAAATACCTAGGAGTAATAATAGACAACAAGCTGAATTGGGCCGATCATCTCATCAACATGAAAACTAAACTAACTCATCTCCACCAAAAAATCACAAGAATAGCAGGAACAAACTGGGGACTTAACAAAGACCTCAGGAGAAGGCTGTATAAAACAGTGGCAGAGCGGATGATTCCTCACGGAGCTGCAGCATGGGCCTATCCACTATCAGCCAGACAATCCAGGCTATTGAACTCAATTCAGAGGAAGTTTCTGCTCAACATCACAGGGGCATATTCCACTACTCCAACAGCCGCACTACAGGTTATAGAAGGGATCATACCGCTCCACATCAAAGCAGAACAGGAAGCGGTCTACGTCAGAACAGCCAGACTGCGCAAAACATCTAACTACAACAATATCAACTTCAACCCCAATAACTACGAGGACGGCACAATATCCACCAAATTCCACCCAGCAATTTTCCAACTAGAAGACAGAATATCTAAAAAAGCAATTCCTTCCAGTACCCGGTCTCAATATTTACACGGACGGTTCAAAGATAGAAGACAAAACAGGCAGCGTCTTCTGTGTCATGGAAGAAGACATAACAAAATACGAATGGATGGCGCAACTTAGTTCCTTCAACACAGTCTTCCAAGCAGAGCTTCTTGCTATACAGGAGGCTTGTCTTTGGGGAAGCAAGACCAAACAACAGATAAAGGTATGGTCAGACAGCGAGTCGAGCCTCCATTCAATTGCTTCAATTGACACGAAGAGCCCTATTGCTCAACAAACACAGGAAATATTACTAAAATCGACAAACATTAAACTTGGATGGATTAAGGCTCACGTCGGATACAGCGGTAATGAAGCGTCGGACTAGCCAAGAAAGCAACACAGGAGGGAATCCCCACATTCATCCCATCGCCAGAAAGTTGCTGCCGGGAGGCCCAGCCATCCCCCTCAGGGGATGTAAAATTAAATATTATTTCTAATTTAGGTAACTTCAAAATAACAGATAATAATTAATTTTATATTAAATTAGAGGTAATTAAGTACTAATTAGTGAGTTTGATTATAATATTTAATTATTTGGAAGATTTAGCTATTTGTATAATGTCGGTGCAGTAAGAATTGTCTGATTGAACGTCAATTAATAATAAAAAATGAAGAATTATGAACATAAATCTTTTAGGAAATAAAATGTACCGCACTGATATTGGAAAAAAATTGCAGACTATTATTTCAATCTCATAGCAAAATAAAATATTACCCGAAACAAGTGAAAATAATTATTAGCAAATTTTAAACCTATAAATGCATATCTTCATATCTCTAATAATAATAAAGGAGGATATGTGTGTATTGGTTCTCTACAGGGCAAACCGCTGAATCTAAAGCAACGAAATTCGTCACAAACCTACTTTGGAGGGTGAGAATGTGCACATCGGAGCCCTTTTTGAAATTTTATTTAGAATTTTAATTAATTAAAAATTAAGCGAAATTTTGGCGTTTTCCATTAATAATTTCCGAAAATATTACAGCACGAAAATCATTTTTACGCCATCTAAAGTGCAAAAAATTACCTTTTCAATGATTTCAATTAAGTTGCCGTACAAGTTTTCCTCTAATTTTAATAAATTTTTAAAAATGTTTTTGTCGTATTTTACAACAATACTTTTCAATGTTGCAACGCAATTCAAACCGTTTTCATTATTTAAAAAAATATTTAATTGTGCGTCACTCTTTCATTGTTGAAAGATGAAGTAATATCCTAATGCATTTTGATTTCATATTTTATTTCATGAAAAGTTTTGTGGAATCTGTAAACCAAGCACTCTTAGATATTACGAATGTTAAGAAATATATCCATTAACCTGAATGATTATGGTTGCTATCTTTTCATTCTTTTTGGCATTTTTAATCCAGCTATAATACCGCTATTCATAAAGTGTACTGCGTCATTTTAATGTTGAAATCAAATGCAGATTTTACAAGAGGAATACGAATTTTCGAAATATATTGCAAAATAAAACGTTGGCAGAGTCCCTCAGCCTCTACAACCGCCAATTCGCCACTTTATTTCACCAAGTTGCCAGCTACTAGCTACTAATATTAGGGGGGAACAGTCGGTCGCCGCCTAGTCTATATATTTAAAATAATTTGAAAAACCAAAGGACGAATCCTCAGCCCTAACTAATGGACCGATTTCGACGATATTTATTTCATATCAAAGCTTATGACCCCTAGAAATGTCATCAAAGACTGTCTATCCCTCATCACCCTCCATTTTCACGAGATATCCTAAAAACACTACTTCACTGCACATTCTCAATGGGAAAAACTTTTGAGAGAGCCCCCCCCCCAACCACTGGATGGATTTCTCCAATTTTTATTTTAAATGAAAGCTCACGACCCTAAATACATCTTTAGTGGTTGCTCCTCCATCTTAATTCTTCATTTTCGAGAAAAATCCCAAAAGCACTATTCTCTGGTAGGTGAAACCTTGACTGTGTTCCCAGTCTCAACAACTGGACCGATTTTACCAATTCATCTCACTTTGCAAGCATAGCTAACAAATCAGAATGCTCCACGTTTGTTGTGCAAGTTTAAAATAGTATTTTTGATTAGTACCAGCCACCTTTTGAAAATTGAAAACCTCATCTTTTAAAAATTATATCAATGAAGTTTTTTTTCCCTCTAATCTTAATAAATTTGTAAAAATAGTTTCAGGCATAATTTAAAACAATACTTTTCATTGTTGCAATCTGATTCAAACCGTTGCCAGTGTTTATACAAATATTTTTTAATTCCATGTTTTACTTCCATTATTGAAAGCTAAGGTAATGTCCTAATTTATTTTACTTTCTTATCTGTTTCATCCATTTTTCTGTGAAATCTGTAAACGAAGTCCTCTAAGGTAATAATTATATTTTGAAACATATTTAGTAAGCTCAATGATTATGGTTGTAGTGTTTTAATTCTTTCTATCAGCATGTTTTAATCCAGCTAACATGCTGTAAGACATAAAATTTGTCGCGTCATTTTCATACTGAAATCAAATGCGTATTTTGCATAAAGAATAAGAAAGGTGCCGATGACGTGCAATTAGGTGGTAGTGCTACGTCTATCCTCCAAATTCGTGACTCTCCTAAAATTATTAGCTTGGATCGTATAGTTAATTTCAGAAAGTAAGCAAGTTCCGAATAATACAAAGAATTTATATACAACATATTCACAATATCGATATGACAATATAAGGTAATATTAGCCTGGCTGGTGAGCTTTTTTATTTTTAACTCAAATATCTATCGAGGTCTGCTGCTATATTTTAATGTTATTGATTGCCAAAAATTAATAAAAAAGTGACTTATCTGGGACAGGGGAATGCAGTCGGGGGGCGCTTTATCACGATGGTATGTCATTAATATCCGGTCAAGTTGCGTCGTTTTTATTTCAATTTTATCTCATCCACAAACAACGTTCAACATTCTTCGCCGGCTACCAACTTCCCTTCGGTCTTTTTCTTTTTTTATTCACTTTTTCGACCTCCTCAAAAAAATCGCCAACCCCAGATTTCCTCTTTTTCCACCCACTTTTTGGCATTCAGCTTGGTCCAACATTATCCGCTGTCATTGGTTGGCTTCTTCATAATCCGTAGCCATAGTAAACCAACGCCAAAGTTGACAAACTTCTTTTTTAAATTGCAACCATAATTTACTCACCGGATATGATCCGCCGATGGAATTTTTAATAAATAATGTAAGTATTCAATTTCTCATCAGCCGACTTTACAAAATAAAATGGCGAACCATTTGAATATTTCACACAACATTAGATGACACATGCAGTTACTTGACTCCATTAGGGACGTTCATGTAGACATTGAACAGAACAGAAGCAAAGCTACTAAAAGAACACGGGTTAAGTGTCTATAACAATTTGAAGTTTAAAATTGCTTTTTTAAGGGAACTATGAAAATCAAATTATACACATGAGATTCAATTGAATTTATATTCCCGACAAACAAGTTAGTCGAAGAGGGCGAGTAGTATGTAATACACCGAAACCTCTCTGCAGTGGTCACCCACCGTTCCAAGGAAAATTGGCCGCTCTAAAAGATTATCATGTTTGGGAGTGGGAGTATAAAATATTTAAATAAGACCTAATTCGCCATTTCTGATAAATCTTATTTTAAAAATTATCCATAGAAAAAAAGTACTTTATCCGAAAATTGCTCTTTATATATATTTCTTTTTTTTTTAGAAAAAAAGATAAAATTTGTGTCTGCTTGGGTCTTTTAGCTCTTTCGGAGGTCACCTTTTCAATTTTTTTTTTAAATTGTAAAAATATATCTATGATTGTTTCGTCGGTAGTTGTTGAGGAAAGGCAATAATATCTTCTATTCTTCCTAAAGTCGTTGAGCTGAAAGTTTAGTTCACTGATGGCTGCGACCATATTAACAAATTTTTTGGCAGAGTTCGAATCAGCACCTGAAAGGCACAAATGAACTCTTTAATGCCCAAACCCGGTAGAGAGAGAAATTCATTTTTCTCTTCACATTGGGAAAGAAATGATTAATTTCTATCTGATTTCCGGTGTTGTGTTTGAGTATATGAATATTTTTTTCTTTCTTTCCTCCATTTTTTCTTTATAAATATCCACGGTCGGAGAGACGAAAGGAAAGTATTTCATAGAAGTTGAACGCGCGACAAACCCGATTGCTCAGAGGGGTTTGAGTGGTCGTTAATAGATTTTATTTTAAGATTATGTCTATGGGCCGAAAAATTCCACGCCGAATAAAGATGGCAGTTGAAACGAATGACCACAATGTATAGCCGCACTCTTGTACAATAGAGATACTTTAGTTTTACCTAATGATTCCGCCAAAAAGTGATCGAAACTGTCGATAGAAAAAACAAAACATACAAATTTTCATCTGTCTTGTTGATCTCTTAGCCGACCGACTGAAAACAGTCGGCAAAATGCGACATCTGATTCACTTGTCGTCTTGTCGGTTATTCTTTCAAATATGATGCGAACTACTGGCCGAATGGACGACAACTTAAAAGGATGTCGGTCATTCTGTTGACCTAACCGTTAATCAGTTCTCAAATTCGGACACAAATCGCTTATCTCGACCGTTTATTATATAATAACTTAAAGATAGAATTAAAATTATCAGATTCCTTGATATCCTGCTCTCAACATCTCCCAAAATCGCAAAGACTTTTGCCGACGAAAGTCTTTATTTCTCGCCGACGGGGAGGCAAGAGGTCACCGACGGGGGGCAATTGCCCCCCTTGCCCCCCCCGCTGGCGCCGCCTCTGCCCAGCGCCAAGAAACCATATCAAGAATCTGCTGCAAAAAGAGTCCATCATCCGCTGGCAAAAAGAATGGGACAATGGAGAAAAAGACAGGAGCGTTCATAACGTTTTGCCAAAAGTCAAGACAACTCCTACTCCATGGCAAAGGCCAGAAATAATGTTCGTCACGGGCCACGGCCCATTTCCAACATATCTTAAAAGATTCAACTTCAGAAGCAGCGATTCCTGTGGCTGCGGAAATTTGGGAAACCCCTTACACTATGCTACAAGTTGCCTGTTTACAACGTCATACCACCTAACAAAACCGTCCTCTGACCTAGAACCACTTTGGTGGAAAAAAGTCATGAACAACAACAATTCTAGGGCGAAAATCAGAAGACTCATCCACTTCATCGCGGAAAACGAAACACTCTTATTTCCAAAAGATGGCGACAACAATTAGCCACAGACCCAACTAACCCTATGTACTGATATTCTCTCTTCTTCTATACACAGGGCACGTCCCTCTCAAATTCAACAACACAACGATCTGAAAGACTGAACTTTAAAAAATATTATATTCTTTTGTTTTAAATGTCCTGTTTTTTGTACCTTTTTATAGAAATTGTATTTTTTTTTTGCTCTGGCTTTTTTTAATAAGTCTCACGCATACCCCACCAACCGACAGGGAGCCGTCCTGGCTCCGAGTTCGGGGGTATGCTGTGGTGTTATGTTATGTTCTCGATTGTAATACATATTTTTAAAAATTTCAGAACTTCGTTATCAATTAATCGATTAATTTTATTTCATTTTGGTTCCATACAGTTACACCACCTAGCAGTTAGTTTAAGAAGAAATAATTTCAAGATTCTATTATATTTAGTATAATGAATTATAAAGTATAAAATAATTAAAATAAGAAATTCTAATTTATGGTTCACTGTTAAAAGTGTGTTTTAAAAAGGTGTTTTTATTGAATTTTTCCTTCTTTTGGATGATGTGGAGATAGTCTAGGGAGTAGATGTTTGTTTTTAGTTTTAAATCTGAAATCTCTGCGATGAGAAAGTGTTCGTTAAAGATGTCTACATCAGAGGTACAATAAAATATACACATTTAGAACATTTTCTCCGCATTTTATCTGAAACATATTTAATAAAAAAGAATAAACTTTTAGAAAAAATGCAATGTACAGAATAGTTTAAAAAGTTGATTTTATGCCATTCCCAGTCTTATTTCAGTTTATTTTAAATTACAAACGCGAATTGAATATTTATTTTGAAACAGAGAATTGCGGAATTAGAACGTAAGATTTTTTTTCTAAAATTGAAAATATTAAGTTCTCGAAACAATGCTTATGATAAACGCTTTTTTTAGCATTATTATCTATGAAACTTTAAAGGCATAGTGCTAGAATTATTCGTATCATTTATATTTCATCGGATGAAAAACATGATATTGTATACTCATATATATTGTTCAAAGGATTTTAATACAGTGAAAATGTAATATTAATTTTAATAAAATAATTCATTAATACCGTCTTGCATAACTGCTTAAGAAAATATATAAAGCATGGTATAAAAATTATTTAAGTACTCGTCTGTACCAAGAAATTGTGCATAATATATAAGAACATTATTATTTAAAGTGTATTAACGTTTAAATTAAAACTTAATGAGAAAAGAAAGGTATTGAAATAATTGCCGCTATACCTTAAAGTTTCAATAACTTAGCCGCAAGGCAAAAATATAATGCTTCTTATATATAAAGGTTCATGTTTAAGAATATTTATAAAACCAGTCCTGTAAGTCCATTTTTATCAACAAGTTTCGCTCGGTTAAATTCTTTTTTGTTGAACAAAGTAATCGTAAGATCATTGCATTCCTGGGCCTAATGACTATGCATAATTTATATTTTTAAATATTTAAAGTTTAACTAATGTATATTTAACTCATATTTAAATGCTTCAGTTTCTGTTCATCTCCAGGGGATTGCAATTAAGCGTACGAGTTGATTTATGCATTGTAAACTAATATAAATATTTAAATATAAACAATTTTTCGCTTAACTATGTAGTTATAATCGCAAGAGGCAGGCGACACTGGATGAAAAATATTTATGTTATAGTTAAAGCTGAATTATTCATCTGTGGTGTTTATTCAAGCTCTCGTTTTTAATTTTTGAGGAGAAAACAGTCGTTTCAAAATCCGATAATGTTTTTAAATAAATCAAGGGTGACTTTTAACGCAAATTTCTTGCCTACGAATGAAGAACAACTGTGTCGCATAAAACTTTTAAATACCAATCGCATAGATGCTCATATTTTACGCAGAACTTAAAAGTTTTGTGATGATTTATTTAATAATATATGACAAAAATTCAAAGCAGTACACAAATAATTTACTTCGAAAACGGTTATAAATATTACTTTTGTAAAACTTCATAATTTATTAACCACTTAAATGCTTCGCCCATATGTCTCTTATGTATCGGATTATCATATATTTCATGTCTTATAAATCAAAATTTAGGACACAGGAGTTATAATTCGGAATAAAAATTATGTGGAATTTATAAACATCTCTCATTTTCTTTGGTTGCTTAATTAAAACAAAATGTATAAATTTAACAAAAACTGTTTTTTAGAACACGCGTCTATTAGTCAATTAAAAAGTAGATTTTTTATTTTAAGAAGATTTTTCTTTCTTCAAAACGAAACGTTTACATAACATTTAAAGCAAACAATGTTTTGAGGCAAGAACAACAAACACATTAAGACAATAAATTTGATAAAAACAATTCCGAAAACACCACTTTTAATATTTTTCATTTTTTTTACTTTAATTATTTTCTACTTTTTATCATTTAATTTATAATTCCTTCTTATAAATATTATGGAATCTTAAAATCAATTCTTCTAAAACTCACAATCAAGTAGTGCTATTGTTATGGAATAAAATTCTTTTCTAAATTTTCCAAATATGTTTTTTTAATGTTTCATACATTCTTAAAAGCACTTTTAAAGAGAAATGAAGGGAATCCAACCTCAATTCAATCATTAATCCCAAATATCGGACAGTACGATTAATTTCTTTCTATCAAGACTTCTCTGGCAACAAACTCGTGAAACTGCAGACGTAAGGTAGAATTGCGTCTGCCAAATGAAGCGAAACTTTTCCAAAACTTTCAAAAATATTATTGGCAGCTAAACATCTTAAAAGTATGTCTGGGAAATTCCCATTTTCCGTCTCCTATTTGTCATAAGCTGATCTAGTCTAGACATCTTACGTGTTTTTTTTTTTGCCAAGAATTCTTTTTTCAGATATTCTAACAATCTTATGGCAGAAG
>BGPR01046266.1:0-12083 GCA_013235015.1 Araneus ventricosus | reverse complement strand
CTTCTGCCATAAGATTGTTAGAATATCTGAAAAAAGAATTCTTGGCAAAAAAAAAAACACGTAAGATGTCTAGACTAGATCAGCTTATGACAAATAGGAGACGGAAAATGGGAATTTCCCAGACATACTTTTAAGATGTTTAGCTGCCAATAATATTTTTGAAAGTTTTGGAAAAGTTTCGCTTCATTTGGCAGACGCAATTCTACCTTACGTCTGCAGTTTCACGAGTTTGTTGCCAGAGAAGTCTTGATAGAAAGAAATTAATCGTACTGTCCGATATTTGGGATTAATGATTGAATTGAGGTTGGATTCCCTTCATTTCTCTTTAAAAGTGCTTTTAAGAATGTATGAAACATTAAAAAAACATATTTGGAAAATTTAGAAAAGAATTTTATTCCATAACAATAGCACTACTTGATTGTGAGTTTTAGAAGAATTGATTTTAAGATTCCATAATATTTATAAGAAGGAATTATAAATTAAATGATAAAAAGTAGAAAATAATTAAAGTAAAAAAAATGAAAAATATTAAAAGTGGTGTTTTCGGAATTGTTTTTATCAAATTTATTGTCTTAATGTGTTTGTTGTTCTTGCCTCAAAACATTGTTTGCTTTAAATGTTATGTAAACGTTTCGTTTTGAAGAAAGAAAAATCTTCTTAAAATAAAAAATCTACTTTTTAATTGACTAATAGACGCGTGTTCTAAAAAACAGTTTTTGTTAAATTTATACATTTTGTTTTAATTAAGCAACCAAAGAAAATGAGAGATGTTTATAAATTCCACATAATTTTTATTCCGAATTATAACTCCTGTGTCCTAAATTTTGATTTATAAGACATGAAATATATGATAATCCGATACATAAGAGACATATGGGCGAAGCATTTAAGTGGTTAATAAATTATGAAGTTTTACAAAAGTAATATTTATAACCGTTTTCGAAGTAAATTATTTGTGTACTGCTTTGAATTTTTGTCATATATTATTAAATAAATCATCACAAAACTTTTAAGTTCTGCGTAAAATATGAGCATCTATGCGATTGGTATTTAAAAGTTTTATGCGACACAGTTGTTCTTCATTCGTAGGCAAGAAATTTGCGTTAAAAGTCACCCTTGATTTATTTAAAAACATTATCGGATTTTGAAACGACTGTTTTCTCCTCAAAAATTAAAAACGAGAGCTTGAATAAACACCACAGATGAATAATTCAGCTTTAACTATAACATAAATATTTTTCATCCAGTGTCGCCTGCCTCTTGCGATTATAACTACATAGTTAAGCGAAAAATTGTTTATATTTAAATATTTATATTAGTTTACAATGCATAAATCAACTCGTACGCTTAATTGCAATCCCCTGGAGATGAACAGAAACTGAAGCATTTAAATATGAGTTAAATATACATTAGTTAAACTTTAAATATTTAAAAATATAAATTATGCATAGTCATTAGGCCCAGGAATGCAATGATCTTACGATTACTTTGTTCAACAAAAAAGAATTTAACCGAGCGAAACTTGTTGATAAAAATGGACTTACAGGACTGGTTTTATAAATATTCTTAAACATGAACCTTTATATATAAGAAGCATTATATTTTTGCCTTGCGGCTAAGTTATTGAAACTTTAAGGTATAGCGGCAATTATTTCAATACCTTTCTTTTCTCATTAAGTTTTAATTTAAACGTTAATACACTTTAAATAATAATGTTCTTATATATTATGCACAATTTCTTGGTACAGACGAGTACTTAAATAATTTTTATACCATGCTTTATATATTTTCTTAAGCAGTTATGCAAGACGGTATTAATGAATTATTTTATTAAAATTAATATTACATTTTCACTGTATTAAAATCCTTTGAACAATATATATGAGTATACAATATCATGTTTTTCATCCGATGAAATATAAATGATACGAATAATTCTAGCACTATGCCTTTAAAGTTTCATAGATAATAATGCTAAAAAAAGCGTTTATCATAAGCATTGTTTCGAGAACTTAATATTTTCAATTTTAGAAAAAAAATCTTACGTTCTAATTCCGCAATTCTCTGTTTCAAAATAAATATTCAATTCGCGTTTGTAATTTAAAATAAACTGAAATAAGACTGGGAATGGCATAAAATCAACTTTTTAAACTATTCTGTACATTGCATTTTTTCTAAAAGTTTATTCTTTTTTATTAAATATGTTTCAGATAAAATGCGGAGAAAATGTTCTAAATGTGTATATTTTATTGTACCTCTGATGTAGACATCTTTAACGAACACTTTCTCATCGCAGAGATTTCAGATTTAAAACTAAAAACAAACATCTACTCCCTAGACTATCTCCACATCATCCAAAAGAAGGAAAAATTCAATAAAAACACCTTTTTAAAACACACTTTTAACAGTGAACCATAAATTAGAATTTCTTATTTTAATTATTTTATACTTTATAATTCATTATACTAAATATAATAGAATCTTGAAATTATTTCTTCTTAAACTAACTGCTAGGTGGTGTAACTGTATGGAACCAAAATGAAATAAAATTAATCGATTAATTGATAACGAAGTTCTGAAATTTTTAAAAATATGTATTACAATCGAGAACATAACATAACACCACAGCATACCCCCGAACTCGGAGCCAGGACGGCTCCCTGTCGGTTGGTGGGGTATGCGTGAGACTTATTAAAAAAAGCCAGAGCAAAAAAAAAATACAATTTCTATAAAAAGGTACAAAAAACAGGACATTTAAAACAAAAGAATATAATATTTTTTAAAGTTCAGTCTTTCAGATCGTTGTGTTGTTGAATTTGAGAGGGACGTGCCCTGTGTATAGAAGAAGAGAGAATATCAGTACATAGGGTTAGTTGGGTCTGTGGCTAATTGTTGTCGCCATCTTTTGGAAATAAGAGTGTTTCGTTTTCCGCGATGAAGTGGATGAGTCTTCTGATTTTCGCCCTAGAATTGTTGTTGTTCATGACTTTTTTCCACCAAAGTGGTTCTAGGTCAGAGGACGGTTTTGTTAGGTGGTATGACGTTGTAAACAGGCAACTTGTAGCATAGTGTAAGGGGTTTCCCAAATTTCCGCAGCCACAGGAATCGCTGCTTCTGAAGTTGAATCTTTTAAGATATGTTGGAAATGGGCCGTGGCCCGTGACGAACATTATTTCTGGCCTTTGCCATGGAGTAGGAGTTGTCTTGACTTTTGGCAAAACGTTATGAACGCTCCTGTCTTTTTCTCCATTGTCCCATTCTTTTTGCCAGCGGATGATGGACTCTTTTTGCAGCAGATTCTTGATATGGTTTCTTGGCGCTGGGCAGAGGCGGCGCCAGCGGGGGGGGCAAGGGGGGCAATTGCCCCCCGTCGGTGACCTCTTGCCTCCCCGTCGGCGAGAAATAAAGACTTTCGTCGGCAAAAGTCTTTGCGATTTTGGGAGATGTTGAGAGCAGGATATCAAGGAATCTGATAATTTTAATTCTATCTTTAAGTTATTATATAATAAACGGTCGAGATAAGCGATTTGTGTCCGAATTTGAGAACTGATTAACGGTTAGGTCAACAGAATGACCGACATCCTTTTAAGTTGTCGTCCATTCGGCCAGTAGTTCGCATCATATTTGAAAGAATAACCGACAAGACGACAAGTGAATCAGATGTCGCATTTTGCCGACTGTTTTCAGTCGGTCGGCTAAGAGATCAACAAGACAGATGAAAATTTGTATGTTTTGTTTTTTCTATCGACAGTTTCGATCACTTTTTGGCGGAATCATTAGGTAAAACTAAAGTATCTCTATTGTACAAGAGTGCGGCTATACATTGTGGTCATTCGTTTCAACTGCCATCTTTATTCGGCGTGGAATTTTTCGGCCCATAGACATAATCTTAAAATAAAATCTATTAACGACCACTCAAACCCCTCTGAGCAATCGGGTTTGTCGCGCGTTCAACTTCTATGAAATACTTTCCTTTCGTCTCTCCGACCGTGGATATTTATAAAGAAAAAATGGAGGAAAGAAAGAAAAAAATATTCATATACTCAAACACAACACCGGAAATCAGATAGAAATTAATCATTTCTTTCCCAATGTGAAGAGAAAAATGAATTTCTCTCTCTACCGGGTTTGGGCATTAAAGAGTTCATTTGTGCCTTTCAGGTGCTGATTCGAACTCTGCCAAAAAATTTGTTAATATGGTCGCAGCCATCAGTGAACTAAACTTTCAGCTCAACGACTTTAGGAAGAATAGAAGATATTATTGCCTTTCCTCAACAACTACCGACGAAACAATCATAGATATATTTTTACAATTTAAAAAAAAAATTGAAAAGGTGACCTCCGAAAGAGCTAAAAGACCCAAGCAGACACAAATTTTATCTTTTTTTCTAAAAAAAAAAGAAATATATATAAAGAGCAATTTTCGGATAAAGTACTTTTTTTCTATGGATAATTTTTAAAATAAGATTTATCAGAAATGGCGAATTAGGTCTTATTTAAATATTTTATACTCCCACTCCCAAACATGATAATCTTTTAGAGCGGCCAATTTTCCTTGGAACGGTGGGTGACCACTGCAGAGAGGTTTCGGTGTATTACATACTACTCGCCCTCTTCGACTAACTTGTTTGTCGGGAATATAAATTCAATTGAATCTCATGTGTATAATTTGATTTTCATAGTTCCCTTAAAAAAGCAATTTTAAACTTCAAATTGTTATAGACACTTAACCCGTGTTCTTTTAGTAGCTTTGCTTCTGTTCTGTTCAATGTCTACATGAACGTCCCTAATGGAGTCAAGTAACTGCATGTGTCATCTAATGTTGTGTGAAATATTCAAATGGTTCGCCATTTTATTTTGTAAAGTCGGCTGATGAGAAATTGAATACTTACATTATTTATTAAAAATTCCATCGGCGGATCATATCCGGTGAGTAAATTATGGTTGCAATTTAAAAAAGAAGTTTGTCAACTTTGGCGTTGGTTTACTATGGCTACGGATTATGAAGAAGCCAACCAATGACAGCGGATAATGTTGGACCAAGCTGAATGCCAAAAAGTGGGTGGAAAAAGAGGAAATCTGGGGTTGGCGATTTTTTTGAGGAGGTCGAAAAAGTGAATAAAAAAAGAAAAAGACCGAAGGGAAGTTGGTAGCCGGCGAAGAATGTTGAACGTTGTTTGTGGATGAGATAAAATTGAAATAAAAACGACGCAACTTGACCGGATATTAATGACATACCATCGTGATAAAGCGCCCCCCGACTGCATTCCCCTGTCCCAGATAAGTCACTTTTTTATTAATTTTTGGCAATCAATAACATTAAAATATAGCAGCAGACCTCGATAGATATTTGAGTTAAAAATAAAAAAGCTCACCAGCCAGGCTAATATTACCTTATATTGTCATATCGATATTGTGAATATGTTGTATATAAATTCTTTGTATTATTCGGAACTTGCTTACTTTCTGAAATTAACTATACGATCCAAGCTAATAATTTTAGGAGAGTCACGAATTTGGAGGATAGACGTAGCACTACCACCTAATTGCACGTCATCGGCACCTTTCTTATTCTTTATGCAAAATACGCATTTGATTTCAGTATGAAAATGACGCGACAAATTTTATGTCTTACAGCATGTTAGCTGGATTAAAACATGCTGATAGAAAGAATTAAAACACTACAACCATAATCATTGAGCTTACTAAATATGTTTCAAAATATAATTATTACCTTAGAGGACTTCGTTTACAGATTTCACAGAAAAATGGATGAAACAGATAAGAAAGTAAAATAAATTAGGACATTACCTTAGCTTTCAATAATGGAAGTAAAACATGGAATTAAAAAATATTTGTATAAACACTGGCAACGGTTTGAATCAGATTGCAACAATGAAAAGTATTGTTTTAAATTATGCCTGAAACTATTTTTACAAATTTATTAAGATTAGAGGGAAAAAAAACTTCATTGATATAATTTTTAAAAGATGAGGTTTTCAATTTTCAAAAGGTGGCTGGTACTAATCAAAAATACTATTTTAAACTTGCACAACAAACGTGGAGCATTCTGATTTGTTAGCTATGCTTGCAAAGTGAGATGAATTGGTAAAATCGGTCCAGTTGTTGAGACTGGGAACACAGTCAAGGTTTCACCTACCAGAGAATAGTGCTTTTGGGATTTTTCTCGAAAATGAAGAATTAAGATGGAGGAGCAACCACTAAAGATGTATTTAGGGTCGTGAGCTTTCATTTAAAATAAAAATTGGAGAAATCCATCCAGTGGTTGGGGGGGGGGCTCTCTCAAAAGTTTTTCCCATTGAGAATGTGCAGTGAAGTAGTGTTTTTAGGATATCTCGTGAAAATGGAGGGTGATGAGGGATAGACAGTCTTTGATGACATTTCTAGGGGTCATAAGCTTTGATATGAAATAAATATCGTCGAAATCGGTCCATTAGTTAGGGCTGAGGATTCGTCCTTTGGTTTTTCAAATTATTTTAAATATATAGACTAGGCGGCGACCGACTGTTCCCCCCTAATATTAGTAGCTAGTAGCTGGCAACTTGGTGAAATAAAGTGGCGAATTGGCGGTTGTAGAGGCTGAGGGACTCTGCCAACGTTTTATTTTGCAATATATTTCGAAAATTCGTATTCCTCTTGTAAAATCTGCATTTGATTTCAACATTAAAATGACGCAGTACACTTTATGAATAGCGGTATTATAGCTGGATTAAAAATGCCAAAAAGAATGAAAAGATAGCAACCATAATCATTCAGGTTAATGGATATATTTCTTAACATTCGTAATATCTAAGAGTGCTTGGTTTACAGATTCCACAAAACTTTTCATGAAATAAAATATGAAATCAAAATGCATTAGGATATTACTTCATCTTTCAACAATGAAAGAGTGACGCACAATTAAATATTTTTTTAAATAATGAAAACGGTTTGAATTGCGTTGCAACATTGAAAAGTATTGTTGTAAAATACGACAAAAACATTTTTAAAAATTTATTAAAATTAGAGGAAAACTTGTACGGCAACTTAATTGAAATCATTGAAAAGGTAATTTTTTGCACTTTAGATGGCGTAAAAATGATTTTCGTGCTGTAATATTTTCGGAAATTATTAATGGAAAACGCCAAAATTTCGCTTAATTTTTAATTAATTAAAATTCTAAATAAAATTTCAAAAAGGGCTCCGATGTGCACATTCTCACCCTCCAAAGTAGGTTTGTGACGAATTTCGTTGCTTTAGATTCAGCGGTTTGCCCTGTAGAGAACCAATACACACATATCCTCCTTTATTATTATTAGAGATATGAAGATATGCATTTATAGGTTTAAAATTTGCTAATAATTATTTTCACTTGTTTCGGGTAATATTTTATTTTGCTATGAGATTGAAATAATAGTCTGCAATTTTTTTCCAATATCAGTGCGGTACATTTTATTTCCTAAAAGATTTATGTTCATAATTCTTCATTTTTTATTATTAATTGACGTTCAATCAGACAATTCTTACTGCACCGACATTATACAAATAGCTAAATCTTCCAAATAATTAAATATTATAATCAAACTCACTAATTAGTACTTAATTACCTCTAATTTAATATAAAATTAATTATTATCTGTTATTTTGAAGTTACCTAAATTAGAAATAATATTTAATTTTACATCCCCTGAGGGGGATGGCTGGGCCTCCCGGCAGCAACTTTCTGGCGATGGGATGAATGTGGGGATTCCCTCCTGTGTTGCTTTCTTGGCTAGTCCGACGCTTCATTACCGCTGTATCCGACGTGAGCCTTAATCCATCCAAGTTTAATGTTTGTCGATTTTAGTAATATTTCCTGTGTTTGTTGAGCAATAGGGCTCTTCGTGTCAATTGAAGCAATTGAATGGAGGCTCGACTCGCTGTCTGACCATACCTTTATCTGTTGTTTGGTCTTGCTTCCCCAAAGACAAGCCTCCTGTATAGCAAGAAGCTCTGCTTGGAAGACTGTGTTGAAGGAACTAAGTTGCGCCATCCATTCGTATTTTGTTATGTCTTCTTCCATGACACAGAAGACGCTGCCTGTTTTGTCTTCTATCTTTGAACCGTCCGTGTAAATATTGAGACCGGGTACTGGAAGGAATTGCTTTTTTAGATATTCTGTCTTCTAGTTGGAAAATTGCTGGGTGGAATTTGGTGGATATTGTGCCGTCCTCGTAGTTATTGGGGTTGAAGTTGATATTGTTGTAGTTAGATGTTTTGCGCAGTCTGGCTGTTCTGACGTAGACCGCTTCCTGTTCTGCTTTGATGTGGAGCGGTATGATCCCTTCTATAACCTGTAGTGCGGCTGTTGGAGTAGTGGAATATGCCCCTGTGATGTTGAGCAGAAACTTCCTCTGAATTGAGTTCAATAGCCTGGATTGTCTGGCTGATAGTGGATAGGCCCATGCTGCAGCTCCGTGAGGAATCATCCGCTCTGCCACTGTTTTATACAGCCTTCTCCTGAGGTCTTTGTTAAGTCCCCAGTTTGTTCCTGCTATTCTTGTGATTTTTTGGTGGAGATGAGTTAGTTTAGTTTTCATGTTGATGAGATGATCGGCCCAATTCAGCTTGTTGTCTATTATTACTCCTAGGTATTTAAGGGAGGTATATCTTTTAATTATTTGATTATCCCATTTTACTCGAGGACCACTTACTAATCTGCTGATGAGTATGATGGTGGATTTTTCTGTAGATACCTTGAGTTGGTGTTTGTCAGTCCAGTGTTGGAATTTCGTGAGAGCTGCCTAAGCAGTAGCTTTTAGCTTTGCTCCTGTGGGTTCGCTAATGACGAAGATAAAGTCATCAGCGAAGGCTTGTAAATGGACGTTCGGCTGCCATTCTTCGGATATGATCTCATTTGCCACTAGGTTCCAGAACATCGGACTTGTGCAGGAGCCTTGTGCACATCCCTGCTGTTGTGTCCAGCTGACTGGGCCTTGGGCTGTTTGTATGGTAACCTTCCTATCAGTAAATATATATTTAAGGGTTTCAATTGTATGAGAGAGGAAGTTGATTTCGTCTAGGCTATTGCGAATTGAATTATATTGCAGATGGTCAAAAGCTCCTTGGATGTGTGTCTAGGGAGATGACCATTGTATGTAATTTCTTGTTTTAGCATGCAATCGAGAACACACAAGTATACAAAATTTCAAAATTCTAGCACAGCAGAAGTGAGTGAAAACTCGATTACAAAATTCCATCTTCACAAACATCAAACAAACCAAATTAAATACAACTCTATAAAAAAGGAATAAGTTGTTGTTTTCCATGAATTTTATATCTAACAGTACTGTTCAACAACGGATTCCGAGACTACCACTTCTGGACGCTTTTACACTGGAAAGGGGTGTCAGGCAATGAGTCATATGAGCGCATATCCGGAGTTATTTGTTAGATCACGCTCAGTAAAATGTAAACATCACCCTTCCATTCTTCACTTTCCCCTATTTTGATGAAAATAACTCCGTCCGGCGCATGCACAAAAGCGCAGAGGGTTTCCGAATCCGTTTCTAAACAATAGTTGGCAATAGTTAATATCTTTTGTGATTCATGAGAAGAGAATACCATTTCATGAATGCACGATGAATCTGTCTGTTAACAAAAATGATCGAAAACACATCCGAAATAAGAGATTCATAACTATGAAAAAATCATTAGATTTGTGTATCTATTAGAATGAATTTAAATGCAGATGAATTATATTAATTATTACATATGCGTATGTATACTTTATGATAATATCATATGCTTGATAAGACAAGAAAATATAACTTCGATAATTAGATGAAAACTTCCACAGCTGACCAAATATACAACAGGTGCAAATCTGTTGGTTAAGTAGAAAGAAATATTCCAGAAATTCCCATCAGTCTAAAGAATCTATTCTAATATATTCAGGATATTGCGCTAAGCAGGCTGGAGATTTGTTAACAAGCACGTACAACTGTAATGGAAATCAATAGACAGTAAACCCCGCATGGTCTCAGTTTATGCGTTCAATATCCTATCCATATATTTGCAAATATTGAAGTTCGAAGCTATGAGCAGCCTTACGAAAGTCCAATAACCGCCACTTTGTAAAATATAGTAGAGCAGCTGATTGCTTCATTCCAAAAAATCCTTATATCAAGAAAAAAGAGGTGATAAATGTGTAGGCGTAGCTTATTAACAATATTTAAGAACGTTTGTGTAAATGAAAGATACTTATAGAGTAAATTCACTGAGATGCGGTTTTAAGATTTCCTAATCAGTCTAACAGATCGAGCAGAAAACCTAATAACTTAATTTTTTGCTATAATAGTAATATAAACAAGCTAAAAAATGTATTTTTCGCATTCTTGAATTATTGTAAAAGACTGTAGGAGACACTAAACAACACTTTTTCAAACTTTCACCACATTAGTACAAATGCCTCTAGATTTATCGAAATTGGTTGTAAATCTTTTCAAGAGATGGCAAAAACATTATCAGAAATCATTTATCAGCTGAAACGTGTTTGGATTTTTTTACAGTCATTAAATATGGCGTTTTCTGGAGAACGGAATATTTCTCGTACATGCAAAACTAAGTCATTATACCATTGCATATTTATTTTGTAAAAATTTCTTTTACATCAAAATATGTAGCGTAAAGGTTACATTTTTAAAATACATTATTAGTTTTCTGATATCTCTCACTTACTTGGAGAAAAAGACCTAACGATTTCGGTGTCTCCTTCAGGAGACATCGGGTCTTTCATGAGTAAATATTTAAAATATAATATATTGAAAAGGTAATTTTAATGCAATCTTTTTAAACTTGAATTAGTTTTTATAAAAGTATAGGAGTGTGTTATTTGTTCCCCCAGAATATTCATCTTATTAAATTCACAATGCAAATTGTGGAGACTTATTTGCAAAGAAGTATAACCCTTTATGATTCGTAAGATGTGTACTTACATATAACAAAATTTCTAATAAATTTGTAATATATTTTCATTATAAAACCTGCTCAAATTAATAATGGCACCTATTATAATTGAAATTCAGTTTATCAAAATAGCTACATTTTTTTGCAAAATATCATATTAAGTGTCAATTAATTGAAATTTTTCATTTACTACAAGATATGTCATTATGACCCAATGTATCCTGTAGGAGAAAATAATTTTTGCACTTAAAAAAAATTAAAATAATTTTCGACATTGTTTGGAACGTTTTGATGTATTTAGAATCTATTATGGCAGAAATTAACGAAATTTAAAATTCAAAGTTGTCCTTGGGTCTGAGGAAGGTTAAAGAAGAACCACGCAAAAATATAAGAACTTTTACACGCAACATCGCCATAAAACTGCTCGGAAATATTCGTGAAGCAGAAGTTGTAACATCGTTAAAAATTCTTCTGCATGCTTATCGATAAGACAATAATATCAATTATTGAGGAGTGTATCAATACTTATATCCAGGCAATTGCAAATCATTTTGAGCGGGAAAGCCGAGCACTGCTCAAAAGTGCCTCGGAGAGGCATATGCATTCATCCATCTTCTTTAATTTAATGTAAATCCCAAATGAAATTAATTTGTAAACTATATTTTATATAGTGTTTATTATGCAACAAATGTTTTCTATTTAAATAAATGTAATTTCCTGCTCGTTTTGATGGAAAAAGAAACAGGAACTCGGGCGTACGAAGCCCGACGCGCGTTCTCGAATCAGTGCAAGGAACGAGCGTCCTTGAGGGTAAAAGGATTGTTTTACCTATTACTTATCTTGTTCTATACAAAACACACCAATGTCCACCCCATGTGCCCAGCAGAAATGCTAAGCAGAGATGATGTATATAAATTCCAATAACACAATCATACCCTAGATAAGTTTGTATTTTGTATATAGTGCGCTTCTATATGTATAGTGATTCATTTAACCTAGATAAATTTTCTGAGGGAAAACTTAACGAACTACAATTAGCATTTATCTTTACCTTTATCGTCTGCAGACCATGTGTATCTACATTTTCATTTTAATCCAAAAGCACACAGAAAAACAAATTTTAAAGCAAATTATTT
>BGPR01046265.1:0-12083 GCA_013235015.1 Araneus ventricosus | reverse complement strand
CAAGGTATTTATTTTAATAATTTCTTTTCAGAAATTGTTTTCTTGAATTCATCTGGAACAGACAAATAAATTTATGTCTTTGACTTTTCAGCCTCCCTTAGCTAAATCATTTGCTTTCTCATTTGTTTGGTGTATGTCCGTTTGGAGAACATTTTCTTTGTTTTTAAAAAATCTATTTCCTCCTCTAAAGCTTTTCGTTTCAGTTGTTTTGTTTCAGTCTTTTCTGGATCTTTCACTATCTAATGCATGTATTTGCTCTAGCTGAGGTGGCGTCTATGTAAAATTGAATGAAAAAAGTTTGGAATTAAAAGATATTTAATTTGATTACTAGTTTCATGGGTTTTTTCCATCAATTTATTAACTCATATTTTTAGGAGTTTGTTGTTGTGTTAAATTTGTAATGTATCTTCTATGTAATTTATCATCCAGTAGGTTGAATTTGCAAAAATGAGACATTTTATTTAAAAATGCGTGCGACAATTCGTTTAGTTTATTCAATTTAGAGATCCTTGTTTTTTGGTTTTTTTAGTCCTTAAAAGTCCTTGATAGTTCTTGATTTTCTTTTAAGGAAATGTGTACGAACCCTGTAAACAGATAACCCATATAGTTTACAAATGTCAAAGAGAGGATGGTTGAAAACAGTGATGCATGTAAAGCCACACAGTACCATAATACCATATTTTGGACATGGTATTATGGTGCTGTGTGGAAAGCATACTGAAAAAATATTTTTTAAAATGTTTGTGTGTGTTTCTTTTTTTTCCTGGTGGGGGGGAATGAAATAAAGATACATCCTCTCTACGTGAATAAAATTTCTTCTTTAAGTTAAATATAATGGATGGATGGCTAGAATTTTATATGCCAAGATATAGGGGATTATTCCCAGATTAATTGAAGGGCACTTTATAGTTACTCAGAATGATGCATTGCACCATGTTGCTTTTGTGGACTTGCTTCGATAATTGAAACCAAGTTTTGCAGGCTGTCATTACTTGAAAATATGAGAATACTTTTTATGTAGGTGTTAATCAGCTTATGAGGAAATTCCAATTGTTACTGAATGATTGGAAACTAATTTACCAATATTGTAAAATAATCATTTGTTTTCAGAATGTTGTAAAAATACACTAATAAAAAGTTTCATTTCACAAATACTGATATAAGATTCTAAAAAAATAGGTTTCCAATTTCAAAGTTTTAAAGGAGATTTTAAACATATTGTATGTTGCTCATTAATTAAATGTTTCTGCTTTAGGTGATTGAGAAAACTTGTACCTCGCCAACACCTACTTTGGAACAACACTTAATGTGGGATGACATAGCAATCTTAGCTCGCTATCTTTTGATGCTGTCCTTCAATAATTCCCTAGATGGTAAATATAAATTATTATATTTTTGAAAATAAAAAAAAATCTTTATTTAATCTTTTATTAATTCATCATAAAAAATCAAGCTTCATACCTTTGAGACACAAATGCATGAACAGAAACATAAAATGTTTACTAACAGCATGGTTGATAAGTGTTTCTTTACATAAACCTTTACAGTATTATGTCTACCAACAATAACACATGGATGGAGTAACTGGCCTACAGTTTCAAAGATGCAAGGTATTTCTCACAAGTGTAAAAATGTTCAAACAACAGTGTCTCCTCAAAATGTCAAAAATTCTATGGCATGTATGCATTACTTACTATTGGTGGATGCAATTTTCAGTAGCTATTGTAATTGTTGTGTTGCATAAAGAATTGCCTCAACTCGCATTGTGTACCAGACTGACACAGACAATAACACAGGAACAATTGACCGTGCAGAATAAACCTCAAATCCCCATAAGTGGGGCATATGCCATTATCGGTCATGAAGCCATTTATCATCTGCAACACCATCAATATGCCTAAGAAGTATCGAACCTTAGCATCCATTTAACTAAAAAAGACGAAGATCTAAACATCTCTCCTAATCAAATCATTACTCTTCCTAAGGCTCCGGCTTTTCAGTGTGAAATCTGCGATATTCACACCTCTGATTTGGATTTCCAAAACAAAGCCCAACATACAGCACTCTTCGAAGGGCTCTTCAATGATTTCATCAGCAACAATTTTGAAGATTATTTTATCATAGCCACAGATGCTTCCAAATCACTGGCGCAGACATCTGTTGCTGGAATCTCTAACCAGCATTCTTTCGTTTTTCGCATTCACCCTATCAACTCAATCTTCACAGCCGAAGCTCTTGCTATCTGCCAAGCAATTGACGACCTTTCAATCCCAGGGGAAAACCTCATGATCTTAACCGACAGTTTATCGGTCTTACAAGCCTTAAAAAACATTTCCATTAGATCTCCAAGAATTATCTAACGCTTGAATCACAAAATTATGATCAGGGAAAAGTCTAACAAAAAAAATTAAGCTCATTTGGACCAGTCAAACATATCTTGGAATGAAAAGGCGGATTCTCTCGCAAAAACAGCAACAAATTTTACTCCCTTTCTAGATTGGATCGCAGCGGAAGTTATTATCTCGCATCTACAAAAAATCTCCACTCAAAATCCGACTGAAACTTTCAGAAATAGCAAATATTATGATTCTCTGGGAGATATCCCTTCAATTATTTGTCTTTCGCCATGGATAAAACACAGAAGAGAAGACATCACTATCTCACGCATTCTCACCTGTATGATTATTACTCCATCCCTCTTACACAAATTTGGTCTCTGCGATAACCCCACTTGCCATAAATGCAATCAAGAAAACAATATCGAACACATCCTTCTCAATTGCACTCATTATAGAACCCACAGAATTAAACTCTGGGGAAAGCTTCAAATTCACAATCAAACACCTCCTTCCTACAAAGAACTGCTTCAAAGAATTACTGGGAACCAACAGAAATTACGAGCCTTTCTTCAAGCACTTAAGTACTTCAGCATCCATTAACTGCTTTTTTTTTTTTTTTCTTCTTCTTTCTTATTCCGAGACTCTATTGACTGTCTTTTGCTAACTGTGACTTGGTGGAAGTAGGGGAAGAGAGCCGTTGTAGCTAAAATTCCCATGGACATTCGTTTCAAACTCAAGTATAAAGTTGCTATTGTAAGTACTGTTGTTAGGACAAACTTGCCAATTGTGCTGTTAGTGAAGAATTTGTTTCCTTTCATGTCGATTTCTTATCTCTATAAGTCACTTGTGCCCATTCTTTTATAGAAAAAATATTTGTTATACTGTAATCCACAGAGAAGAAGTACCAGAGGTCTCCCTACGGAGTTTGATAAACGATTGTAGCTTCCCCTTTCTTGAACAACAGAACTAGCCACTTTCATTCCTACCTTTTCAAACAGAAACCCAAGTGTATAAAATAGTGAAACAACGGTGTAAAATAGTGAAAATTCAGAATGACATTTATATTTAGCTAAACACATTTATATTGTATCCATTCATTTATATTTATCTCGTATGATCCTGCTGATCCTAGTTTGTGTAGATGCTGTAACAATGCCGCAGCAATTTTCTGGTAAACTTGGTTATAAATTTTGAACTTTTTTTGTGTACTCTTACATTGAGTTTGTCTCTAAGTTGTCATCATGCCCTTTATATTGAATGCTGTCATATTATATTTGGCAAATTCCTCTTTTTATTGCATTTTTTTCTACAAAAGGTGGTCATTTTTTTAAAAAAAATGTCTGGAATATGATGCATATACACTAATTGACTTAAGTTCCTTTGATAAAAAAGAATTATTTGATGTTATTAGCTTTGGAGCCTGTGAAGAAGAAAAAAAACATGATATGGACAACTTATACATAACAACTCTAAATATTAATGAAAAACTGTTTTATCTCATATTTCAGGTTCTAAAAAAAAAAAAAAATCATTTCATGAATGTATGGAATGTAGAAAGTTACTGATAGATAGATGAGGCTAAAAATTGAGGGAGTCGTATAGTTTTTTTTATATTATTATTTTAAAGAATATGATATGAGTATTTAAGCGTGTAAATATTTTTAAGAAAAAGAAAAATTCTGTCAGTATTGTTAATTATAATTCAGTACAGAACATTTTCGTATTCTGGGTAGAATGAGAAAAGTTCATGTAACTCCTAACAAGACGACCTTAGGTACGAAGGTCAATCCATTATGCCCAGCTCTGAGGGTTTTTTTATTACACTCTTTTATTAAATGTTTTTATACTATATACAACAAACCACTCTCGTTTCTGGGCAGTGTTTGTTTGAAATGTTAGATATTGGTGGTTGTGTTTGTGTTAATTTATTATGCTTGTTCAATGAAATCCTGCTACAATATTTTAAGTAATTGGCATTTATTAGCAAGACCAAATAAAGGTATTTAATTTGCTGTTAGCATTGAAAAAATTCAGAAAAAGTAACTTCATAAATGAATTGACTCTATAGAAATTACATTCTTTAAATTTTGGTATCTTAAATATTAATGAATGTGAATTCATTAAAAATTAATTTAAAGTTGAAATTTTAAAATATATATTCTGAAAGAGAGATAGTGTAATATTCACTGAATCAACAAATATTAATTTCTTGAGGAGTTTAAGAAATTGTATTATCTGAAAGAGCTTTTCTTGGTAAAGGATTAATGTAATTTAATAATTTGAAAAATACTTAATGCTTCTTAAATTATAGATCCACGTTTTAAATTATTGGTACCCTACAGGCATGTGAATAAATTATTTTATGTTTTAAGTGGTGTTCCATATTTACTTTTTTTTTCTGTATTTAAAAATGAGCCCAATTTAGTGGGGGGAAACAACAAAAAACATTATTTTAGAATTACATGAATTAGGCTATAAAATGAACATTGTATCAAAAGAAATTTGCTATTCTTAACTTTCATAATCATTGAAAAATGAATTAAAAATATTTTTATGATGCTGTTACGACAATAGGAATTGGTTTTGTTTTTGTTCAGGTTACAGTGATACATTTTGGTTAGTTTCATTGTCTGTGAATGGTGGTGTATTGTCTATTTGGAATGCAATGTTAAATGAGTTGCCATTATTGTCTATGGGAGTGAAGCCTCTGTTTCTCCTTCTCTGTGGTGTACTCACCTATCTCTTAAAGTTTTGACCATAATTTCTGAGCCAATATATATATTTATTTAAAAATTGAAGTGATGATGAATACTCAGATGTCATCAGAAATTCAGATATTGAAATTTTACTATGTAGTTAATGCGCATATGATTGTATAAATCTTTATGTATCTATAATGTAAAACAAAAAATACATGTATCTGTCGGTCACAAGAACTCCTCCTAAACGGTGAACGAGAGTGACATGAAATTTGCACATAACATTATGGACTACATTTCTAGGTCAACTGTGCTATTAATTAGTTCTTAAGATATTTAATTAAATAACGAAAATTAGCCTCTGTTAAGCCTAATGTTTAAACATTTTTCACCAATAACTTTTGAATTATTTATCGCACAACAATTATTTTTTATACCATCTTAAAAAAGAGCAAAAAATTATCTTTTTAATGATAATTATTCCACTGTAGTACAACTTTTACTCTAATTATAATTAACATTCCAAAATTCATTTTAAATGCAATATGTAACAATGTTTTCTGTTATTATTAAATTCAAACCAAGTTATTATTTCATGAAATGCTTTATACACATGCTTTTTCCACTGTTCAAATTAATATAAGAAAATATTATTTTCTTTGGATTTTTTTTTATTTCCAGTAGTTTTAAGCCAAGGTTACTTAGTCTGGTTCCTATTGACAGGGATGAGATTTTTTCGCGAATTTCCGCTTTTTTTGTTATTTTGAAGAAATTCCGCTTTTTTTCCTCTCAAAATTCCGGTTTTTTTTTTATTTTTTTTTACTGCAAAAAAAAAATTAGCTTTTTCTTCCGAAAATTCCGCTTTCACACAAAGAAAAGAAACCTTCCTATCTTCCGTTTTCGAAAGAAAATTCTGGGAAAATATTCTCGACCGTGCGGCTTAACTCCTCCGGCTAGGAAACTAGCTGATTCATCTTCTACTGACGAATCAACATTATATCGGCAAGCTCTACAAGGATGAACATTCCAACACTCAGTGCCATTCCAAGTATTAAATACCACCTTTTTGCAGAAAACAAAACCTCTGTGGCATATTTTGCAAAAAAAAATTTTTTTTTTTTTTGCATGAACATGTTGAGAAAAAAAATTAGTTGGAAACTTAAGGTCATCTTGTAGGGCGTACCAAGATGAAGAAATAAAAAAAATGGAACAAAAACAAATAAATAAACTACATAAAAAAAAAGAAACTCTTGTCAAGAGGCAGCTAAAAAGCTGTGTGCAAATGCAACAAAAAAGCCGAGAATAAGACATAAATAAAAAAATAAAACTTGATTTACCTATTCATTCTAGAGATAGTGTAGCCCTGACAACTATGCCAGTAATCAAACAAAGAGATACTAATGAAGTCTGTGCAAAAACTTCAGCCTCTACTGAAAATAAACTCGCAGAGGATGCAAACACATCCTTTAGTGAAGAAAAATCTGTCAAAGATAGGAGCCCTCCAAATCTGTTACCAACAAAAGCCACACAAATAAAAAAACGAAAGAAAATCACTTCTTGAACAATTAAGGAAATGTTTCAAATAACAATAATGCTAAATGAATCTGTCATTGTAACTGTACAATTTCTCTACCCCTCTCAGTTTATAAGGTGCAAAATCACTGTGTTGTTACTTTTGTAAAAAAGTATAAAAATAAAAGAAATAAAAACAGAATTCAGTATATGATACATTATTATAATTTATAAAGAGCTAATACACTTTACACAATTGCATGAAGCAAAAGAAATTATTTATCCTTATTTTTATTTATTTTTTGAGCTAACTTTTATCAAAAGGCTATTAAATATAATTCTTCTCAGACTTCTGTTAGGTGAATGTTGCATCTCAGTGATGCAGTACATGTGGTAAATGTTTTAATGTCTAATTTTGTATTTGAAGATGCCCCTGATGATGTGTTAAACTTGTTTGTTAACTTTTAATGTGAATGATTTAATAATAATTTAATATTATTTTTCTTATTTATACGTACTGAATTATAAATAATTAAGTTATTAATTATTATAGTGTAATATTTTCATGTTGCATGTTTTGATGTTTTACTTTCGCGTATAAATTATGGTACAGATTTTTTGCTCGCGTGTGATTTCAGTCTTTCTGCTTTTTTGCCAATCTCATCCCTGTATTGAAGAGAGACAAACTAGGGAGGGAAAAAAGATGTTTTAACTGTGTATCTGTCACAAGAATTCTTCCTAAACTGTGAACATCATCAACATGAAATTTGTGCATGCCATTCCTGGGGTCCATTTTTAGATCAACTGTGCTTTTTTCAACTTTCCAAATTTATTACTTCTTAAAATATTTAATCAAATAACAAAACTCAAGCCAATTGCCTGCATTGCACTGAGTTTTTCGCCAATAACTTCTGAAATATATATTGCACGAAGATGATTTATATATCATCTTAATTAGCAGAAAATTTTCTTTTAACTGATATGAATTTAAATGGCATACACTCTTTTCCCCCCAATTTTATTTAACATTTCAAAATTCTTTTGAACCACTATTTGTGACAATGCTTTCTATTATTGTAATTAAATTCAAACCAAATTTTTGTTTTATAAAATCCTTCATTCCCGTCTTTTTGCCACTGTTCAAGTTATAAAAGATATTGCTTTCTTTGAATATTAACAGAAAGGCAGAATTTTTATTTCCACTTTTATTTCGTAGCATGTAAATCTGTCAATATGTTTGCACAGCAATTCAATGATGTTAGTTAATAACTATCCCTATGCAATGGTTCATTTAATTTTGACAAAATTTTAAACGATGCTAATGAGTGTGCAAAGTCATTCAAGGTTATTGAGTCTGGTTCCAAAGGGAGAGGATCTAAAGAGGGAAAGAAGGAACACTATTGGGTGTTTTTCTGATCAGGCACATAGAACCAAAAAGAAGAGAATGGCACTTTGGATGATGGTAATAACAACCATGATATTGAAGAGCTTCTGTTGTTGACGTAGTAATGATGGGGAAGGAAATGTGGAGTACCAAGAATTGCTAGACTCGTGCCAGGTGGTTCAAAGTATCTTGACAAGAGGAAGTGCTGTCCGAAAGATCAGATGACACGGGAGAGGTAAAACGAAATGAATGAGAGATGCTGCTGCGAAACACTGTTTAGTCGAGTTTAAATTTTTACAAGTTAATAGACTTGAAAATATTTTCCTCCCGAGCAACAGCAGGTATATCATCTAATTATCATTATAAAAAGATATTCAGTTCATATTCATCTTTAATATTTTGTAATATTAAATGATATATTAAAATTTTATTCTATATTAGGTTTTTCTTTTCTATTACAGTGGCAAGCCATTTACCTTATTTATTTCATATTGTTACATTATTGGTTCATACTGGTCCTGTCTCCTTAAGAGCATCAATTCATGGTTTAGTGATAAATGTGATTCATTCTTTATGTACCTGCACTAAGCCATCATTTGGAGGTAATTTTTCTTGATTTTTCTACAATTATTAAACTATATAATTTAAAGTGATTATTTTCAATTTTATATTGATTGTACATAATTTTTTTAGAAACTCAGAGAATACTGAGGTTAAGTTTGGATGAATTCTCACTTCCCAAATTCTATTTATTATTTGGTATAAGTAAAGTAAAATCTGCAGCAGTGACAGCCTTTCGTTCAAATTGTCGACATGTGGACCGTTCCTTTGGCTGTTCTAACACAGATAATGAGCCAATGCCTCTGGCATCTTTAGAAATAATAACTGATGCAATTCTAGAAATAATGGAGGTATGAAATTTTAAATCAGTTTTAATTTTAAATTTTATTTCAAGTTTTATGTTTTGTATTGACACTTTTTAATATTTTTAGGCTTGTATGAAGAACATAAACAATTGTGACTGGTTACAACAATGGACATCTTTAGCCAAAAGGTATAAATGCAGACCTTTCAATTAACTCTTATACATTCCTTGTATCTTTATTGGACCCGAATACAGTTTTCATGTCAATTTTCATTTCATGTAAATCAGGAAATTTATATGATTGTTTATTTATACAAATCGAAGCCATCACCATTGTTCAAAAAGTGCGCTCAAAGGCAGCATGTCTGGCAAAGTGAATTACGTGGTTACAAAAAGATAAAGATAGTTGCTCTCAAGCCTTTATTATACTGCTGAGAAACAGGAAAATCCCTGAATGCTTTAGAGCAGTTAAATCTGGATCTCAGCGACTTACAGTGACAGTTATTCATATACTAGAGCTTAAGTAGAAATAATTTTATGCATTAAAAGAAGTGTTTTTAAAAAATAGAAAAATTTGAAATTATTACATACATTGCATGTATTACAGCAATAAAGTTAATTTTGGTGGCTTTAATGCAAGTTATGGTTGAAGGAAAATATTTTTCTGGACAATATTTGAATATTTATTCCATGATGATTTATTTTTTATATGCTCTCTTGTTTAAAAAAAATATTAAGACATTCTTGTAATGGCCAACAATTCAGATGTTCTTCCCTACGATGTTATAAATTAATGTGCAAAAGAATCTATAGTAATGGAACTTGTAGATCATAAGTGTAAAGTCCGGAAGAAGACTTTTTCACTTGAAAATAAATTCAGAAGTTGTAGTAGCAGAAAAGGACAACTTTTTATTTGAAGGATATTCAGTGAATTAATATGTGAAAAATTTTAATTAAGGGAAATAAAATTGTAAACATAAGGGTTAATTCAGCATCATATATAATTAATTTTTGTACTATCAATCAGTTTTTAATTGCAGACTTTTCAAAAATACTTGATGTCTAAACTAGATGAAAATTCATTTTTAATTGAGAATCACTCTTTTGATGGAAGAAATTTGATTATTTTGCATAAGTTGATGGAAAATCATATAAAAAGTATATTAAAATGCCACAAGGAAAAGTCGTAGAATCTTTTCATTTCAATACAGGGCAAAGAAGACATTTATTTGATTTGCATGATCATTTTAAGTGTTTGAAAAAAAATCAGATGAAACCACTTGTTTGAAGCAAATGCTCATGATCTGCTTAAGGTCGTAGAACTTGTATGATTACCATTATGTTATTTCCTTTTGTAACCCAGTATTCAGTTTATCATAAATATTGCTCTTCCTTGTTTTTTTTTCACTTCTTCCACCAGAATGGTTTCATTGTTTATTTCTATCTTTAAGATGTTGCTTTTTGGTACCAAACTAGAATTAAAATTTAATACTTTATTTTTACTCAGTGTATAATTATTTCATACATTAGTAAGGTACCCAGTGGCAGAAACACCGCGACGCTGTGTCGTATTTCGCAGATTTTGGACAGTGTCTACAGACTATTTTGTAATAAAGTTTATCATGCGCTCATAAAATAAATCCCATCATGAAAAATATCAAAGTTATTAATTACACTTTCTAAAGAACTTAGCAATTATTATGTAACTCACATTGCTAAAATATGCAATCCTCTCGCCCCCGGCCCCCCTCTTTTTATGCTGAATGGGTTTCCCTAGCTGACCTAGTGACTGCGACTTGACCTTGAAGTACGCTAACTGCCTCATATCGGTATTGGTCACGGCCAATGTTTTCTTCGCGTTTCATTCCGATACGTTTCTGGCAGGGAGCCTTTGGTTTCTGGAAATAACACGTGGTTTTTACTTTGAGATGGCTGCGTATATCGATAAAATTCGTTGTTTTAATTGCGATGCTACATTATTACGAAAAAACTTAAAGCAGCATTATTTACGCGAGCCTGAAAATAAACCTCCGAAGTTTCGATCGATCTCTACGCAAATCGATCATTTTTTAAAAACAGGAGCGAAAAAAGAACAAATTCTGAAATTGATAAAGACGAGGAACAGAGTTCAAGCCAAGATTGCCCCAATTTTAAACGTTCTAAGCATTAGTTAAGAAATATGGAATTCATTATTATACACACTTTCAAAATATATATACATACGTGCAAATGCAAAATTCCATAAAATCAAAAGTTGTATCAAGAATTTTAGAAGAAGACGGCTCTATTCTTCCTTGTTTTAAATAATAAACAATGATACTATAAAATCTTATATATGTAAAAATTTCAAAGTTTTCTTTCGTGAGAAAGCAATTATTTATTGCATTTTAAATTAAAAACATACATTAAGACATTTTTTGGCATACTTAATTTTTTTTTTTTTACAATAAACAGGAGGCATAAATTTTTAAATAACATCTAACATTTGAAGATTATTTCATTTATATGAGCTAGTGATGTATTGTTTTGAAAACTTCACCAAAACAGAAAGACACCAAGTGCTGTGTTTAAAACGGAAAAGTACCCAAACATAATTTTCTGCATAGGTATTTGTATAGTATGATTAATATTACTTCTGAAACAACTTGATATTTCATTATTCTTAATTATCTGCCCAAAGAAAAAAATAATCTTCATATGCCTTTGTTTATTAATTTATACAATTATATTATACAAACAATAAAGATGTTATATGGTTTTTAATTTATGTTTGTTGTATTTTAATAGTTGTAGGTTGATATAGATGTTTCAAAAAAGAGAAAGCAAAATATTTATAGTCGCGCACTATTCTGCAGACTATTTTTAAGAGACCCAACCTCCGTTGCAGACTATTGAAAAGCATTCTGCCACTGGGTTCATGCATTCCATGCAGTCTGTTGAAAAATGATTGCTTTCGTTTAAATTTGCAGGATAAACTACACAAAGTTGTGCAGTTAATATGAAACTCAAAGTTAATAAAATAGTGATTGATTCTCCGTTGCATAACTGAGTACATTTTATTTATCGTTTGCTTAACTTTTCAATTGCTTTTCTTTACTGAGGGATTTGTCGTTTCTTATTGTTTTGAGTTTTTTCTTCTGGAAGCATAAAATATGTTGCTCATGCATCAAAACGGCTATTTCTTTTCACAGTATTTTTTTTAAAAAATGGTTATTCTTTATTATTTGCCATTTTTTCTTTTTTATATGAAATGAATTCACATTGTTTACATATGAGTAGTCAGT
>BGPR01046264.1:0-12084 GCA_013235015.1 Araneus ventricosus | reverse complement strand
ATTTCATACCAACGCATAGTAGTGCAGTTTTGGTTTGTAGAGCGAGATATATCAAAATTTCGAGCACGGCAAATGGGTATTTTCTTTGGGGGTCATAGAGAACCGTTTGGGACCCTTAAAGCCATAAATTGTTTTTAAACATGCAGTCTAGTTTAAGTGAGCCTTCGGATTTCGTTCTGTAAAGTCTTACTTGCTCTTTATCTGTCTGATTTTAGATTTTTTTATGTCTAATTCCAGGCCAGGTAAATGACCCCATTTGGTACAGGTTATTTTATTATTTTCCATACTTATACATTATTTTAAACGTCCTTTTTTCATTAAATTTTCAACTTTAAAGTGAATTTTAAAAATTTCAACACCTTGAGACTATTTTAAATCATCTCTGTAATCGATTTTCTTCTAAAATTTCTAAAAATTAGCACCGATAAGCCCTAACATTTTCATTAATTTTATTTTTTAATATCATCTATGTCAGTGTAGAATTTTCACTTTTTTTTTCAATGACGCAAAAATCAATATAGAGTCGAAAAAAACCTGTTGGAAGATTAAACAAATATTTCGTGTCTCAGATGTGAATTAATAAAAATTTTAGTCGACTATAAATTGGAAAATTTTATTAAAAAATCATCTAAGTTAAGAGGGCGGGTACACAATCTAAAATATATTGGAATTGTTAAGGAAGTAAACACTGAATGGCAACATGATAGCATTATTTTCTGTTATAACTAGCAAGCACTGACGTTTAGTCTATTTGTTTACCAAATAGTTATTAGGGAACCGGAAGCATATGCATCTTCTTAAAATCTATTTTTCAATTTCAGCTTCATAAAATGAGTTATTAATCTCATAGTTTACGTATATGCATACTATGTACAAGCTTGAAAAAATTTCATAAATTAACCTTTAAAAAAAATATAATTAACAGGAGCTCCAATGATAATAAGAAACAGTTTTTTGTCTCTTTCGCAAAACATGTTTTTTCTTTTCAAATTTCGAAATGCATACACAAAATTTTTTAATTGTATTCCTATAAAATTTTATACTACGTCTAATATTTACAAGAATTATTCATCTGGTTTATCAGAATTTCATTGATTTCCGGGCAGTAGTTTATATTCATGAGACTTTTTTTCTTTTTAATGAAAACAATTATTATTTTTCAGATTTTCAAGTTACATGGCATTCAATACTTTTGTAAATTTGTATTTTAAAATAAAATGCAAATAAATTCACTGTAGTTATCGAACACTTATTCACATACTACGTTAATTTTGGAGTGATTTTATTCATAATTCTTTCTTCTTGTACCGTAACGATTTGTGGTTATGAGTTTCTCAATTATCACATCATAACACGTTTTCGATTTGCTATTAAAAAAATACTTAAGAAATAAATATTTTTTAGGCTATTATGTAATTAAAACAGCTCTTTCTGCCTATAAATGCAGAATTTTTACATCAAATATTATATTTACTAGGGGGGAAAATCAACTTTCGACGATTTTCGTTGCCTAGAGCGTCCCAATTTCCTTATTTACGATATGCTAAAGTAGTGTTGTATAATGTTATATTAATGTTCCGATTTGTAGCTAGAGGAGGGCAATTTTGGCAGGGACTTCGAAATTTTGAACGGTGGCGAGATGACACTTGAGCAGTCACCTCACTCTTCAAATTTCTAATCCATACCAACAACACACACGCTTGTGTTCATAACACATAAACAAATTATATTTGATCCCACATTATAAATGTGTAATTATAAGAGAGTGTCGAAAGCAAGAACTCACTCCATTTTCTTAAAACCATAACATTGGCATTTTTTATTGTTAATTTGACCGACAGAAAATAAAATTTCATTGGTCACAAGCATTAATGAAAATGAAATTAAGAAGGTGCATAAATAACGTAAAATCAAAGCAGTCAACCCTGTGACTGATCTGATCCAAAATTTGCTACGGACCTACATTTCTGTTGATAAAACTGTATACCAAATTTCATCCATCTAGCTATTTTAGTTTTAGACTTATCGTATTCACATGAACACGGACAGACAGACTTCCCGCGAACGGATTTGTACAAAATTTGAATAGAAACCTACAAATTGTGTGTAAAGATCAAATACCAAATTTCATCCCTCTCGGTCTAACCGTTTTTGAGTTATCGTGTTCACAAACAGACATGATACCAAAATTGTATTTTTCGGACTCGGGGAGGTCTAAAACGTGGAGATTCGTCAACATCTCGAGTTCGAATTTTTTGACGATTGCAAGACTTTCTCCTTATACACTTCGTAAACGAAATAGTAAAAAAGTTGGCTTGCAAGTAAGGAATGGAATAAGGATATTAATTTTAATTTTTTATAAATGCTTTTACTGAAAATTGTAGCAATAAAACAGTTCGTAATTTTCTTTTATAATTTTGAATTTAATTATATAATTGAAATATGTTTCTTAACTGTTTCTGCTTATTTCATTATTGATAATATTTAATGATATCAATTCAGATATGTGTCACGTTGCTAGAGAATCCTATGAAAATAAAATTATCAGCTTCGGGTTGTACTTTCAAGGAATTCAATTGAATGAAAAGACAGCATTAAAGTGATTTGGAATTTAATTTGCTTTTATGTCGTAAATTAATTCTTTTTTGTCAGAGTTAAATATTGTTGCATATTTAAGTCCTTTTTTTTACTCTCATTTATATTACAAGATTTTGAGAAGTATGCAGAACAGAAATACGTTTTAGATGGAAAAAAATGAAACAATAATATTTTGGATTTTAGACAGTCATGGTTCTAACTTATCAGAGATTATTCACGTCTCTCCTTCCTGGCCTATCATCTATGCATCATATTTAATTCGATAGGTTTAGTTTAGTTATATTAACGTCCCGTTTTGAAGCAACACGAGGGCTATTTTGGGACGGACCTCGTAATTTTGAACCACGGTCAGATGACGAGAACGACACCTGAGCTGGTACCCCCTCTCCAAACTTCCACGCCACACCAACAGGAGGATGTTTGACCACTACGTATGATTTAGCGTGCAACAGGCCCCATACACGACGGATCTTCAGTGGAATTGGGTTTCTTTATATATATTATGAATGCTAATCCAGAATGTGTGTGAAAACGACACTCTTCTATTTCTTATATGTTTTACTGACAATGTATGAAACGCCGGCATTCTATAGAATGCCGGTCATTTTTAGGCAAAGAATGAAATATGATATTTATTATATACTTTCCATAGGCATTGTATATAATACCTAGCCATTCTATAGAATGACAAATGCTGTTTAGGCAAAGTAAAAAAAAGATCACAAGGCTCTATTATTTACAAGACGTGCATTCCTCAAAAATGCAAATGTTATTTTGAAAAAATAAAAATGCCGTAAAAAATCTTTTATTCAAAATACGTAAAGTAAATTGAAAGTTACACATATTGAAGTTTTTGTCTTTTTTAGTAAAAAAAACAAAATAAAATGGGAACCTACAGGTTACATCAAGGAAGGAAATAATTTTATTTTGATTTGCACTTAATTTTATTTCTTATAAAATTGAATGGACGATTTCTTTCATACTTTGCCGCTTTGTCATTTGGGTTTCAATAGAATGCCTAGGAAACGTGCGTGCCTTCCAGTTTTCTGCATTCTATATTCCGGCAACATGTGGATTGATTTGAACTTCCAATTTTCTTTAAAGTATTTTCTGTAAAGCATGGTTCTTTCAAGGCATAATTGCGACTCTTTTTATGTTAGTAAATAATATATGTATAAAAAAATTAAATTAAATTTAACTACGATAAAAAAATCTTCACATGGTGTCATGAAAACTTCAATTCAGCAACAAAATCTCATTAGAAACTTGATATTATTCTTTTTTGTTAAGTATATATTTTAATTTTATTGTTCATACAAATTAAGCATATAAAATATTTGAAGTCCAAGCATACTGCCTGACGAAAGAAAAATGATAATTTATATGTAAAAATGTTTTAAATCACTTATTTTTACTTTAATAATTATATCTTATGATTATAATTACGGCTATTGTAAAATTCAAAATAGATAATTGAATTGCAGTGTATTTTGTTAACTTAAAAAAGGGAAAATTAAATAAATTTTAGCAAAAAAAAAAAAAAAAATATTTTAGACTCAATTTTCAAAATGCATATTTCACAGTTCGAGTTGCAGACTTCCGGTCTCAAATTTTTATTTTGATAAATATAATTCTAAAAATGGCTTTTTACGGAAAAAAGTAGCCGAACCTGCCGTAAAGCATCCTACTATCATTTTGTTTGCGATAAGGAAACACGTTTAACGGTTTGTAAGAGGAGCTTATTCACCCACCCCTCTTTGCTATTCACGCGTAAACGAAATTACTCATATACGATTACAACTACATAGTAATACGCATGCGCTCTGATGATATCGTCAACGTTATGTACAGAGAAAATTTTCCAAGATTCAGTCAGAGCGCATGCGCACAACGTTTTTTCAACTCTGAGAAGGCAATGCAGGGTAACAAGATACGTAGGCAAATCGCTTTCGCCGAGTTGCGATCAGCGACATCTAGTGTTGGAAGTCGACGTAAAAAACTTTTAGACGACCACGTTAAGTACCACCTTTTTGCAGAAAACAAAACCTTTATGGCATATTTTGCAAAAAGAAAAAAAAAGATTTTTTTGCATGAAAATGTTGAAAAAAAATATTTGAAAACTTAGGTCATCTTGTAGGGAATACCAAGATGAAGAAATAAAAAAACAGAACAAAAACATATAAATAAACTGCATAAAAAAACGAAACTCCTGTCAAAAGAGGCTGTCCCATGTCCACTCAACCGGTACGGAGGCTGTCATGGCATCAGGCACGGGGACATGGGGTGGCGTTCTGTCAAAAGAGGCAGCTAAAAAGTTGTGTGCAAATGCTGCAAATACGCAGAGAATAAGATATAAAAAAATCTTCTTAAAATAAAAAATAAAACAGATGATTTACCTAGACATTCTACAGATAATGTAGTCCTGACAACTATGCCAGTAATAAACAAATAATAAACAATAACTCCACCGGCTAGGAAACTAGCTGTTTCATCTTCTACTGAAGAAACAACATTATATCAGCAAGCTCTACAAGGATGAACATTCCAACATATTCTGTGCCATTCAAAGTATTAATTACAACCTTTTTGCAGAAAACAAAACCTCTGGCATGTTTTGCAAAAAAAAAAAAAAAAGATTTTTTTGCATGAACATGTCGAAAAAAATAGTTAAAAACTTAAGGTCATCTTGAGGGCGTACCAAGATAACGAAATAAAAAAAATGGAACAAAAACAAATAAGCTACATCAAAAAAGGAAAAAACTCCTGTCAAAAGAGGTAGCTAAAAAACTGTGTGCAAATGCAGCAAAAAAGAAGAGAATAAGACATAAAAAAAATCTTCTCAAAATAAAAAATAAAACCGATGATTTACCTAGACATTCTAGCGATAATGTAGTCGCGACAACTATGCCAGTAATAAACAAAGAGATACTAATGAAGACTGTGCAAAAATTTTAGCCTCTACTGAAAATAAACTTGCAGAGGATACAAACACATCCTTTACTGAAGAATCTGTCAAAGATAGGAGCCCTCCAAAACAAGGGGGTGAAGCGTGTTAATGGAGATCTGTTACTAACAAAAGCCACACAAATAAAAAGACGAAAGAAAAACACTTCTCTAACAATTAAGGAAATGTTTCAAATAACAATAATGCTAAATGAATCCGTCATTGTAACTGTACAATTTCTCAACCCCTCTCACTTTATAAGGTGCAAAATCATTGTGCTGTTACTTTTGCAAAATGTATAAAAATAAAACAGAATTCAGTATATGATACATTTTTGTAATTTATAAAGAGCTAATACACTTTACGCAATTGCATGAAGCAAAAGAAATTATTTGTCCTTATTTTTATTTATTTTTTGAGCTTTTATCAAAAGGCTATTAAATATAATTCTTCTCAGACTTCTGTTGGGTTTATATTGCATCTCAATGATGTACATGTGGTAAATATGTTTTAATGTCTAATTTTGTATTTGAAGATGCCCCTGATGATGAGTTAAACTTGTTTCTTAACTTTTAATGCGAATGATTTAATAATAATTTAATATTTTTCTTATTTATACGTACTGAATTATAAATAATTAAGTTATTAATTATTATAGTGTAATATTTTCATGTTGCATGTTTTGATGTTTTACTTCTTTCGTATATAAATTATGGTACAGATTTTTTGCTCGCGTATGATTTCAGTCTTTTTGCTTTTTTGCCAATCTCATCCCTGGAGATGCTAACAATTTTTAATAGAATTCATTTAGTATGTTAGCTTTCATCATATATTTATAAAAAAAATATTTTATATAAAAATTCTGTTAATTTGATATATAAGCCATAATGATGCGATTTATTAGACAAATATTAACTCGGTGTGTATATTTTAACCTTTCCTTGCTAAGCTTACATGAATGAATGGATTTCTTTTCTCTCCAACTTTACTATAATTTTTTTTTCTATTATCGATTTTTTTTCTACAGAAAGAAACTTGACTAGCAGTAACATTCAGTGATTGCATTGAAACATCTTAAATCCTGAGAGTGTAAAATTTAGTCTCTTAAAATATGCAAATTTGTTGGCTGCTAATAATAATTGCATTATTCAAATGCTAAACTGTTTCAGGAATTTTAAGAAATGTCACAATCTTATGCCGCTGACCTCAGCAACAAACTATTGCTTAAAAATAAAGTTTGGGAACTTTTTATATTCCTTTTTCTCTATTAAAAATGTGCATTCCCTAGATTTCAAAAGAAAAGATGGTCATAAAAAAAGCTTCTTTAAAAATGAAAGGTTAAATATTTTTGAAGAAATACATATGAGGAGCTTTCTGACAAAAGTGAACATATACGCTTTTTTCTAAAAAGCGTTTTGTTACAATTTTCTCATCTGAGTACCCAACTGTACGAGGGTGTAGTATCATTCAATTTTGTCTCATAACTTATTTTTTCCCCTTTGTAAAATTACCCAAAGTTCTTAATTCTCTAGCAAAACTAAAAATATCCACTTCTAAAACCAATTTTGTAAAATGGATATGTTCACTTTTGATTTAAAAAAAAATTCTCATATATTTTTAATCTTTCTGTAACATCTTTATTTATTTTTTTTTTGTGCGTCGGTGTGTTTAATGCTAGAAAAATATATCTAGCTCTCATTTTGGGGGGCGTTCTTTCTCTTATGTAAAATGTCAGCATTTCTCTTCCAAAATCTTGATAATTATGCCCAGAAACATTGAAATATACCACATACGGAAACAAATACACAAAATAATCTCTTTTCCAACCCTGGAAGCTTTTGCGAGCAGGACAGTTTAAGAATCCTGTAATTTCATGGTGTCTTCGGATTGCACCATTCGTGAGAAAAAAGGGGTGGAAGTAGACTGAGAGATTTATGATCGGGGGAATGCAGTTGTTTTCACATCACAAATACCCCTAACTTCTTATTGGGCGGGAAACTCGAATAGACATTATCCTGAATAGTAGTAAAGTTAAAGACAACATAAAGAAATCTCAATCCAGAAAGCGGAGTCTAGCTGATAAAGTACAGTGCGACTTTTATACACCAAACCTATTTTACTATAGGTGAATTAAATCATTATTATTACTGTGGAACTTGGTTAATTCAAACATTTTTTTATCCGAATTCGTAAGTAATTCGATTTTTTCTCTATTCTTAAAATTTCTACACGCATAATGCCTAAATATAATCTGTAATTCGAATTTATTTTGCTTACTTAAATGTCAAGAATGAAAATTTTAAATTCTTTTATATTTCTAAATTGCTTTCGTCCTTATTTTGTATGCTCATCGATCGTGAATAAATAACTTTTTAAGATTCTTTATTGACTCTAGAATCCAATCAAAACAGCAATTAAATATTTCTCACTTTTTGAATTATTTTAAATTTAAGCTTTAAGTAAGTTTATTAACATTATTTTTTAAAAAAACAATAAATATTATTACTTTGTTAATTAAAATTTCACACTGTTTATTTATTCATTATGTATTCTTTATTAAAGGTGGTAAATTTTAAAAAATAGATTTTTTTTTTTTTTTTTGCCTTTTTAGTTAAAATTGCTTTCTCATGATGTATCTACTTACACAAAGATTTTCAAATTAAATTGAATTAGTCAAGTTGACTTTTTCATTATTTTACATTGTTTTTTTGTTGCATTAATTATTTGTTTATTTAACATGATTTTTTTATAGATTCAAAAAATCTGCAAATTTATGCATATATATATTACCAGCGGATGTTTGCGATTTTTCAAGTACTCGGATGAGGAATAAAAGAACCTTTTTCCGTTCGAATGCCGTGTATATAATATTAATAAACGGAAATTCAAAATGTGTTGAATTTCGAAGCAGTGTTTTTTTTTAACATCGAGATTAGGGATATAAAGAATAATGATTTGGCCAAATACCTACTCTGTAAAAACATTTCACTTTTGATTCTAAATAAAATAATTCTCAAATTTTAAATGTAAAAAATTAAAGATTAATAAAATTGATATTTTTATTGTTTGTATATTTAAAAAAATTAACACCTTGATGTGTTTTTTTCATAATATTTTAAATACCTGAATTACAATAATTATTTCAGTAATAAGAAATGACCAAAGGAGGGATCTTTCAGACTGTGATTTTTTTTATTGTCCACATCTATGAATAAATGTTAGTGGCATGATATGTTAAGCGCCCAAGGATTGATTATTATTCGTATTATTTAAATATTATATGTATGTATATTATTTATGTATCAGAATGTATTATTTATGATTAATTGAATTTAATGATGGTAAGAAATAAAATTCAGTTTAAAGTAATTATAGTGATAATGAAATAATTTATATTAATAAAATTGTACTGCATTGTTGATATGTTCTTTTGATTATATGGAGAAATCAGGCTATATGTCGATTCCGAAAGTCTTAAGGTGAGGGTGCTTCTAAATAGAACTTTGCTCTGCGACTGTTCTTATACTAGGGTCATGCACTGGAATCTCTCTTGCGGCTTCGTTAATATCTATTATCCATTTTGTTCAAATATTTTTTATTAGTTCTATATTTTAAATAAATCCCAAATGGTTTTGCGTTTCAGATCTTTACGAATAACTTTAGTTTCTGAGGACATTTGTGATATCTTTCTTGTAGTGCTCACAGTTTTTCTGATGGGTTGAACCCACACACATACATTGGGAAAGCACAGCTAATCAATGGTCGCAAAAGTGATTTATAGAGGACGAGTTTATTTTCCATCGAGAGTTAGGACTTCCTACCGAGGAGGGAATAAAATCGTGCCTTTGCTAAGCAATATTTTGTCTTTATTTTTTCAATGTGACTTTTGAAGGCATGACTTTTGCCTTTGTTTGAAACGTAAGATATTTCGTGTCCTCATCATTGAAAATGATATTATGCATCACAGCAGGAACATGTATGTACATTAGGCACTATAAAAATATTTGTCTTTTAAGTCTGCAAAGTTCATCATGAGAGTCGGCATTTTTTGGATCTCACCCCCCCCCCAGATGTGAGACGCTCGCCACGTCCCTGTACCTAAAGCGTTCAGATAGTATTGTTTAAATTTTTCTCATAATTATAAATAGCTTTTTAATTACGAAAACTTCTTTATTAAGTATTTAAGTTGGGAATATCATTATGGGTCATTAGAGTGTGTGAGTTATTTACTTTTTAAAAGTGTATCCGAATTCTAAATCAGAAAAATATGAAATATTTCAAGCCTAAAGTTTTGAAATGTGCAGTGTATGCACATATCCCCAGAAATTGCCAACATGAATAAAAGCAATTTCTCTACAATTATATTTTGCATAAATATCCTATTTTTTTAATATCTGATTGAACTCTTTTGTTTTTACCTTTCTAGGTTAATAATTGAAATTAAATTTTTCGCTGAACGATATACTATATTATTAATTACTTTGAAAAATTCAAGTTGTAAACGTATTTTACGATTAGATTTAGAGATTCTAAGGAGAAAGTTTATTATAAAGAACAAGAACTTGTCATTTTGAAAAAAAAAAGCTTATAAATAAAAAAATTTAACTGATTGTGTATTTCCTAAACTAAATTTAAGCAAATTAGCATGTATTTATGAGTTCATAAACTAACCCCTTAACCTGTCATACTCTTAGATCATACAGGCTATCTTATGAGCTGAAATTCAATCACTTTCTTCTGTACTTAAATAAATATACTTTGGAATTTGACAGTTTTTATTTCAACTTTAAAACCAAGCGTCATTTCCAAGTTAATTCAGTTGAAATGATTTTCTGCTGCAAGTTGACTCAATCTTACCGGAAATTAGGAGCAGTAATTTTTTAATCCATGAGGTATTAGTACAAGTAGTACAATTTTTTTGTATTTATGTTCAGAAAAAGTTATTATTTTTTTATGAAAATACATTTTAAAGTAGGAAAAAAAAATTAGCTTAACAAACTGTGCCATTGGTCCAATTAAGGTTTTTTTTTTTTTTCCTTTGACTTGTCCCACTTCAAATTTATGAGTACTACTGGCGATATCTGCTCTCTGAGCTATTCCTGTAGCTCAAGATAATAATCGCATTAATTTAAATAGTCCATTCTAGGCCAACTTTTGGGCAACAATAAAAAAAAGAAGAAATCCCCTATTCGCATCTTTAAATAATTTTAATGGCATTGTTATAATAAATTGTAGCCAAACAAATTTCCTCTCTCAGGATATTCATATATATATAAAAGAACATTTTTTTTGCAGTATGTATTTTTTTTTTTTTTTGTTCTTTAAGCACTCCCAGACCGTTTGACTGACCGGAACTAAACTTGGCACATTCATGCATTAGCACAAAAGGGAGCTAACGCCGTAATATATTTTTTAAATTCGAATTATATTTTTTATTTATTTAATTTTATGTCTTAAATTCAGGCATCTTTGGCATATTTTCTGCATGTATTCTCATCCTAGAAACGTAAACGTGTTTCAGTGTAAAAGGCAAAACTTCCCCATTCTAATAAGAGTAATTTAAAGCTTTTGGATAGCGTTCCTGATTTTTAGCATTTTTTTTTTTTAAATTTTCGGAAGCGCCTTTGTTTTGCAAACAATGCGCGGGACGCAATACTATGCTACAGCTGGTTTAATTATTAAACATCGAAAATCATTTTCTTGTATTTTTCTAACTTTTTGTTTTTTGATGTTATATTTTGCAGAACATATTTTTATTAATATTTTGTGATGATATAAAAAAAATATGGATCCCGAGTAACGCCAGGTTATAAGCTAGTGATAACTTATTTTCCTACTTACTTTACGACAGTGTAAGGGCTTTTTGTGTTTTGTTAGAATAATTTATTGATGATACCTAAATCTAAATAGTTGTTTGCTAACTGTAAACATGTATCGCTTTCTCTTAAAAATGAGTTCATACACCACACATGCATTGTAACAACATAATTTTCTGTTTTATGGCCTACATATTTAATAGAATGAAGTTATGATACCAGTACATTTTAAGCGCCAGGCCAAATTTGTCGACTTTTCTCTATGTATAATATTTTCATTTAGAAGGAATTCAAACAATAAAGAAAATCTTTCTTATGTATGAAAAGATTGTTTTTAATTAATAAAACTAGTGGTCGCCCAGCGGTCGAAATTCTACCGTAATTCATTAAATTTTTAAGTCTGAACGTTATTGAGGTTCTTTTGTCAAAGATAATATATCTATCTAGCCTCTATAATCATTGCATGTAATTTTTTTTTTTTTTTGAATTTTGTTCTATTACGTCAGCTGCCAGCGTGTACAAATACGTCATTATGCATTAATTTTCGAATTATTTGAAAAATACAAACGATAGGTATAGCTTAGCTAAGTCATATTTCAAAAACAATAACGCGTTTTTGACATTTACTTGGGGTTTTTTTATTTCGAGAAGGCTACACAGTTAATTTGCCTATCTTTTTCAAATTATATAAAATTTAAATAAAAAATTAATACAAAAAATGAAAAA
>BGPR01046263.1:0-12084 GCA_013235015.1 Araneus ventricosus | reverse complement strand
ATATGATAATGCTCTATTTTTAGACTTTTAAGCCATCACTCGCAAATATTCGAAAGCCTTGGAAGTTTGCATTCAGCTTTTAGGTTAAGGAAAATATTTCTTCAATTTTTTTATCGTAGGGAAAGTCCCGGATAATCCGTTCTCTTTGAAAATGCGCCAATCAAAATCGCAGACATTGTTATAGAGAGCGTATAGTAAAGATTTGCTGAATAAGTTGAAAGTACCATAAAAGACTTTTGAGACTTTCTTTATATCTCCCAATAAAAAGGTTCTTTTCTGCACTGGTTTTACTTCGGCTGTAACGGAATGACGGGAAGCATACTTTGAGATCTGGAAAATGTGAAGAGTCGAGATCTGATCAGATGGGAGAATAAATTTTATACAGGAAAGCTCGAGAGCTTTACAATACAACTGGTACTTTAAATCAAAAATATTCAACACAGTTTAAGGTTTAGTCCAAGTACTTCAATTATAAATTGGATGCAAATACAAAATTGGTACCAAACTCCAAATTCACATTTTGAGTTCTATTTAGGGTGGTCATAAATTATTGAACCCGTTTAAAAACTAATAAAAATTACTAATAATGTTACAACTGTGTTTTTTAAATGAGAGAGAAAATAAAAATGTTTTTTATCCAGATGGATGGCGTACCATTACGGCGTTCTAAATTTCCTACAGCGGGAGATTTCCATACGCAATGGACGATCAGCAGAAGACGATGCGCGTTTTGTGGTTTCTCTCTCTCTCTCTTATTTTATAGTTTTTCTTTAATATCTTGAAAACTACTTAGCTTTCGAATTGCAATTGATTGAACTAATTAAAGAAAGTAAAATTCCCTACAAATTCATGCTTTTATTTTTCTTCTAGCTTTAATAGTTTCGCAGATGATGGCTCTCAAAAATGGGACGTATCCTATAATTTGCGACCACGTAGACCACCGTAACGGCGCGTTACCTTTCTGAAAAAGCTTTTCAAAATGCGCTCTCATTTTCAAAAAAACCGTAGTTGTAATATTATTAGTGTTTTTTATTAATTTTTGAAATAAGAACAATAATTTGGGGCCAACCTGTATCTTTTCGCGAGATTTTACAGCAAAAAGTATGAATGTATATTTTTCCAAAATTTATTATTCCATTATAAATAATCTATGGTGGTTGTAATTTCAATAGGTCTAGCGCGTCGAGTAAAGCCCCAAGAGTCAAGGGTTAATGATAAAGGGAAGTGTGGCATCTTTGTTCAAAGTCATTTTCAAACACCTACTATAGAAGTCTGACGTAACTCCTCTATATGGAGGAAGGTTGTCTTCCAGGAAGATTTTTGGTCGAAGCTGCTCAGCATTTGTGTGTCTCATGGAAGAAAACCGGAAAGCCTCCAGTAGCCAGTCCGACCATAGCTAGCCATTTGTTGCTAAAGTGCACATAGGTTTACCGATTTTCGAATTGATGGTTCTTAAGAACACGGCGAGAAGATAGAATCAATAACCTTCTTCCTCTGCAACAAGTTCCTTCAGTCATGTCTTGCCTTAACCCACGAGGCCGCTGCATTAACTCGCATTTACGCATTAGACGACCTGGAAGTGACGTTTTTCGCGGCTGTAACGCCTCGTGATTGAACTTAATTTGTTGCTTTATGAATAAAATGAAGCCAACTAATCATTCTAGAGTAAATAGTTTTCCATTTTTTAACGTAGAACCACGTTCCTCCCATTGGGATCTCAGGAAGGGAATTGATTCACACGCCAAAACGTCACAAAAAGCGTTGTATGGGAGATCCTCTATATCTCGGTAACTACATATTGTGAAAACATAACTAATTTCTTATTTTAGAGATAAAGGGTAACAACAGAAGTTACAAAAACAATTTGAAAATCGCAAAAGAGTCAAGCGAGTAAAGTAGTCCTACTCCTTTAACATCAACGCCTGTTTGAAAAAGACAGCCTCCAGTCATTTTTTTTCTTATTGAAGAGAACTTTTAATATTCACTGCCTGATTGTCCCAATAAGGGCATGAAAATTAGATTCTACTTAATATAAATAGAAAAATAATAAGACATAATAATAACACATAAGAGAATAATTAATGAAATGAGGCAACATTTTGTGGATTGCTTGCTTTTGAACGGATATGGATAGAAATTCTCAAAATTTAAAGTCCTTCGATCGATTCACTGGAAAGTTTGTTTCGTGAAATTGACGGAATCAGCATTTTGTTAACCCACTTCTGCCTTGAAAATAATATGATAGAAAAACTCTTCGTTTATTTGCCTGGCTAAGGAAATATATGGGAAACTAAGGAAATACATCGCAAATGAAAACGTATCGAATATACGGCTGTATTGTTAGATTTTTGAACAATACAGGATTGAAATAAAAATTATAATATGCATGGTCTCCAAATGTCTTCTGCACATTTTGGTGATGTAACAAAGGGCTGCCAGAAAAACCGACCATCGATTGGAATGTTACTACTTATAACAATTCTCTGTTTCACATGCTAGGAAGGCTCATCAGGAAAGTTATTTAGGTTATTAACAGTATCCAATAACTACTGCAGAGTTTTCCAGTTAACAATTTTTGTTGCTTTCTACTTTGAACAAATAACGCTTCCATTAACTTGCAATTATTTATGTAGCAGCCTCTTAGAATTATCATTCAATTTTAATTTATTTTTGACTCGTTATTGATAGAAATTACAGCCACGTATTCAATCGTTTGACTGAAAATGATTAATTTTGGAATAAGAATTTTGCCATTTTCTTTAATTTTGAATAGAATATTTTGTGTCAAATTTGAAGAAAAACCCCAGGTATTATTTTCTTTTCACAGAATCACTCAATTCTCCACATCCGCTTCCACCAGCTTTAAATTACATCTGCTATATACGACGTATATCAATTAGAGAGTTTTAAACTTTCAATTTTATAATGCGTATTTTAGGTTAAGGTCTTTAGTCCCTGAATTTTTTTTCTTTTTAAAAAGTGTGTGAAGTAATAGTGAACCATTTTTTAACTCGAAGAAAGATATCATTAAATATATTTTCTTCAAACACTTGGATCTTAAAAACCAGAGCAGTAGATAGTTAAAAAATATTTTACCATTGCATTTCTTGTGGTGTAGAATACTAAGGAAAACTTGAGAACACATATAAAATCACTGAAAGATGCTGATGATTTGAAGTTCAAGATAAGGAAAATTAAAAGCGTCCTTACAAGTTAAGTAAATATGTAAAAGCCAGTTGCCAAATCTAAGCGATAAAGCAACTTTCAGGTGCACATGGCTCATAAGTTATAAGCCTCTAACAGTTCTGAAACATTTTGGTCTCTGAACAGAAAGCCTTTCTCCGGGAAAGAACGAATGAAATCTCGACGAATGGTTTTAACAGCCATAATATTTCCGAGGAATGCAACAGTATAAGGGCCCATTTCATAAGAGGAGCGCTCCAATGTGATAATAATTCCTCCCATCCATTGATTCCAAGGGAACGTGTGAGAGGAGGGGGTGGAGAGAGTGTTCCAAGTCTTCTTCGAAGAAGCCCCCTCCAAATTGAAGGCAGCATTAAATATGAAACAGCGTTGAATCTTGTGCAGGTGCTTAATCCTCTTGTTCCTATCGAAAATTGCATTTCAGAGGGATTACGGAGGCACCCCACTCGCCAGATTAGAGTTCTTGTTCCGTGATGAATTAGCCCCATTTTCGGTGCAACAGAATCCTCCCGATTCTTCTCTTCCTTTGATTTTTCTTTTGTTTCCGACGGTGGAAAAGGCTCGTTGAATTTAAAGCAGAGGATTGGGAGAAGTTCGAAACTGGAAAAATTTTATCTGTATTTTGGGAGAGGAAGCACTCTCGTTGGTGTGTGTAAGAAGTTGTGGGATAGTTAGTAATGAAATGTCGGCAAATCTTCAACTGCTTGTTGAATAGAAGTGATAAGAAAAGTAATCTTCTAGTGGTCTTTTTAATCGGAGAGGGTAATTAAATTCTGACATTACATGAAGATAAAAATGTACACCATTTACTGCGTAACTTAAATGGTGATGGATTGTTTTCCCAAAGTTTACGTGTTTATCTTTAAAGAATTTATTTTGCTTAAAAAAGCCGACCTAGCATCAAAATTTTATCTTCCTAATTGGAGGGTTTGAGCTCCATTTCCTTCAGAAATTTTCAGTGTAAAAAGTTGTGGGAAAGATAGTAATGAAATGTCGGCAAATCTTCAACTGCTTGTTGAATAGAAGTGATAAGAAAAGTAATCTTCTAGTGGTCTTTTTAATCGGAAAGGGTAATTAAATTCTGACATTACATGAAGTTAAAAATGTACACCAGTTACTACGTAACTTAACTGGTGATGGATTATTTTCACAAAGTTTACGTGTTTATATCTTTAAAGAATTTATTTTGCTTGAAAAAGCCGACCTCGCATCAAAGTTTTATCTTCCTAATTGGAGGGTGTCAGCTCCATTTCCTTCAAAAATTTTCAGTGTAAAAAGTTGTGGAAAGGTAGTAATGAAATGTCGGCAAATCTTTCAACTGCTTGTTGAATAGAAGTGATATGAAAAGTAATCTTCTAGTGGTCTTTTTAATCGGAAAGGGTAATTAAATTCTGACATTACATGAAGATAAAAATTTACACCAGTTACTGCGTAACTTAACTGGTGATGGATTATTTTCCCAAAGTTTACTTGTTTATCTTTAAAGAATTTATTTTGCTTAAAAAAGCCGACCTCGCATCAAAGTTTTATCTTCCTAATTGAGGGTTTGAGCTCCATTTCCTCTAGAAATTTGTTTTGTAGTTAGAATTGGGGCACTTTAAATATGTGACAGCTTGGGTGAAATCAAGTTCAGTTCATAGTTTAACTTTCGTGATTGGTAGGTTCAAGTCGAGATTCGGTTGGGAATTCGTTATGTAGCTGGGTTTGGCGCACTTTAAATTTGTAGTAGCTTCTATACAATTGATCTCACCTCAGAGTTCCAAGTGCTTGATTGGAGTGTTCGATACGCTATTCATTTTTGTTTAGTACTTGGTGCACTTTAAGTCTGTGATAATTATTAACTATTACCTAGAAATGTTCTTGCATTTTTGAGTTGCTTAATAAAATAACAATAACACAAATCTACGAAAGTAATTTCTTGTTAATGAAGGAACAGAACTTAACACCAGCGTGTTGAGTCCGTATTTCAAAAACAATGCTCCACAAATTTTATTTTCTATGTACTTCCGACTTTTGTTACTTTTCATTATGCAACGTCTCACACCCCTTCCTGTACACAATCTTTTAGCACATACAATAAAAAATGTCACTTGTACAGTCTTAAAACATAGATTTCTGACATAAACCTACGCTATGTGATTATCACACTTTTAAACGGAGCAGGTCAGGCAACCTTCAATACTTTGGGCACAAACTGGAACATAATGTCTGACATGCATTTAATTATATGCTAATTGAAAAGCAAAAATGGAATATTGATTTAAATATGTCTTATAATGTAAATTTTAGGAAATAGCAACTTTCTCAATTCATCACATACGCATGATAAAGTAGTTAATATGTAAGTCAAAATTATCCGTAGGCAACACGATGTTTTTATGTGCTTAACCAATCAAACCAAAACATTTTTGGTTTTGGACTAGCATATGTATGTCTCTTTTTCTGAAACCAGAACATTTACGGAATTGAGTGTACAGGATATTAAATGCCCTATTAAAGTATAAATACACATAGAACATCATTGTTATTCAAAGATTTTTCCTGCATTGATTATTATTCCTTTTATGAAGTAGAACGAGCCGCCATATATTTCATCCTTCCCAACTATTTTTAAAGAAGCTGAAGCTAGCTTTCCGAACGGTATTTTAGATCAGTCGATTCGAATATTTTATATCAAAATATTTTGTGAAATATTTAGTTTTCTAAATATTGTATAATGTGGTTACAACGAATGAAATTTACTTTATTTATTGTTCAAACATGAGCAGAAAATTAAAATTAATGCAAATATCCTATAAGTTGAATAAGGATCCTTAGTAAATTCAAATTGTGTTATCACACTCACAACCGGAAAAGAATATTTTTGCTTAATATATACTCATTTCAACTCAAGGCATGAGTAAATTTTTAACAAAGAAGAAAGTATTATTTACTAGGCATTTAAATATTCCACACTAATAAAATACATACCGCTAAAAATAATTACCATATTATTTTACTACAAATAATGTTTACAAGATTCAATTTTATAGATAAAATTACTATTTAATCAAGTTTTATTTAAGACACTTGATATAAGTTTAGCGTACGCAAAATATTTATCGAGTAATTTGTCTGTTCGTTTTCAAATGTATCCAAACTCTTATCAATTACACACTTCTAATGCACAATTTTTGGTTATTTCGATTCAGTCAGTTCAATTGCAAACTATGTTGTATCTTGTGTAAGAGCTCTTTTTTGGATAAAACTTCAGCAGCGTCTCTAGTTACGAATTTGCATGTTGATATCGCACAATAAGAAAAATTCGATGGATGATCCAATGCATCACCAAAAGAAAATAAAAGTCAACACAGTCGCTGAAGAACAAGAACTTTTTGAAATCAGGGTAGACACTTTGGGACACCCCATTTTATTAATTTCTAAAAATATAATTTATAGCTTTAAAATGCAAATTTCATTAAGTATTATATAATTTAAAACATTTAATCCATTTTAAGCAATAGTGGTGTTAAACACGTTCCTCAGTTCGAAACAAACTACTGAGTAAAATGCGTTGATCAATATTCTGGTGGATAAAATATTCCCAATGTAATTTCCTTCCTTAAATTGAGAAAAATATCCAGTTTAAGGTGAACAACTAAATAAATAATGGGTACACCATTTACCAATGAGAAAAGCATACAGAATTAAACGAATAAACTCGTCTTCGTAAAAAGTGCTGAGATTTTAAAGAAAGAAAAGTGATTTCGGAATATATTTTCGCATGTAACAGTGTCTGGATTCGTGTAATGTTTGCAGAAACAAATCTATGCCGTACATTATCTTTCTTCGGGAAAAGTTTTAGTTAAGTAAACACTACTCAACGTATATATTTGAAATTCAAAGCGGTTCTTTTTTTATTTTTTATTTTTTGGCTAAGTCAATAAAATGGCTTAGAATTTTCTTCCAACAAATTCTAAAGGTGAGCTCAATGTATTCGTGGAAAAAAATAATTTTTGATTAGTGAATAAAAAATACCGTGGAAGCGAATTCAGTTTTTCTTTCACTTGAGCATGTTTCTTTTAAGAACTTAACCTTTGGTATTAAGAAAGCTAATGTATTTGTCAGATCGAAATCAGAGTAAAAGAAATAAGATTTGAATTTATTTTTGAAAGTAAGCAAATTGTTATAAACAAACATTAGTAATATCCAGACGATTATATGGTTTAATAAAGAAGAAACTAAATATGTTTGATTAGAGTATCAATTAAATTAAAAAGTTTTTTAATGATCAATCAAGGCATCTAAAGTCGAGAGAATAAATATGCTCAATGTGCAAGAAAAAATTAGCCGGAATAACTTACAATATTTATGCTAAGATAATATATCAATTATGCATCGGAAGAGCCATTTATCCACAAAAACTGATATTCGACAATATCCAACCTGTGTTTCGACCAATTTACATGAGTAGCTCGTTTCAAAGCCAAATGCAATTTTTAGTTGTTTAGACTTGATAATTTGGGCAACATATTGAAATCATATGGATATATAATGCATAATGTTTAAAGTATCCCTGATGAGAATATTGAAAAGAAGAAGCCTAGTTGTCTTAAAGAGATAAATCCATAAGAGCATTTTTATAACATGGGGCAATGATAACGCACAATAGTTACAAAATGAAAGATGAGAGAATAGGTGTGAACAGTCCTAAAAAATAGTTGAAAATCGTCTTGATGCATATTAATTGTAAAAAGTTTCAAAAAGAAAGATGGGGTAATGTAGGTGAATATTCCAAAGTAATAATTCAATAAGGGTTTTGATGTATGTTAGTTGCAAAAAAATGAAAAATGAACATTGAAGAAGCATAGGTGAGAAGTCCTATGTATTAACCAGTGGCGTAACTAGGGTGGGGCAGGTAGGGTAATGGTGCAATTGCCAGGGGGTGCAAAATTAAGGAATAATTTGTAGTACTTAAAAGAAAAGTAGAATTTTGCAGCTCTTATTCTCAAGATTCTTAAAAATTGAAATGGTTTCAACAAAGTGTGGGAAATTCTTAATTATACAGTCATTTTTACAACCTGAAAACCTAAAACTGCGACAAAATAACAAACAATATTATGTTTCAGATATTTGCTGACCCGAACCCCCATCAATGAAATTAAAAGCTTGTTTAATTAAAGTTTGTTCCATGGATTTGGGTCTCGGTGGGGTGGGAAATAAGGGAAGAGTGGTGAGGGATGATTATCTCTGCAGGGTTTCTGATGGCTTCTCACAGTATGCCTGATTCATACTGACTGGATATCAGTTTCTTCGAAAGTTGGTGATAAATGGTTAACAAAAGTGCCAATCCTATTTTCAATCAGTATTAAGCAAAGAGTCAAGAACGGAAAATATACCTCCATTTTTTGCGTAGTGTAAGAGCACTCCAGTAGCTTTAAAAGACGTAAGTTCGTTATCTTTACATTATTATAAGTACTGAATATTTGCATACTTTGTATAACGAAAATGCGGTGCTTATTTTAAATTTTATTTCACAAAACTTAGATGCAGTTGCTATGCCAAACGCAAACAAACAAAGTACTGAGAGAGAGAGAAAAAAACCGCATAAAGCGTTGCAATTTCTGAAAAAAAATATCAGTCCTTATTGACGTTTAAATCAAGATAAATGAAAGCGATTTCTTAAATAATTAACGAGAAGAAATACACTTTGAAGAGAAATTCAATTCCTGCCGTTTACGATTATCATCAATTAATTTTACTGCCTTGACTGTCAAATCATTAAACGACCAATACTCAACATAAAATAATTATTTAAATATGTAAATATCACAGTCATTTTTTTTTGTTTTTAATCCTTATGTTACTAGCAGTTTAGTACTAAATTATCGTAATTATAAACGCTTTTGCTTCATTAAAAGCCAGAAAGGTTAATTTATAACATTTAGGATACCCTAAAGCCTTCAAAATGATTCAGAAATAATGTATCGTTTTTTATGCACACAAATAATATCTACTAAAATAATAAGGAAGTGCAATTTTACATGTCATAGACAAATTAATAACGTTATAATTTTAATTCGGCATTTTTTCCCCTGCAACAACTATCCCCTAATTTCATGCAATGAATTTTAACTTTGTCATAAGATGATTACTAAGACATTATTAACTTTAATAGTTGTAAATTTTTATTAATATATATAAAGATATGTATGAAATTATATGATGAATTATATTATGAGTAGTATTAAATATATTTGTCACTAAGGCTTTTGTATGATTTTCTCTGTGTTAAAAAAATTTACTTTACTGTTTAAATTTTTTAAATACTGTCTATTGGAAAAAAAGGAATGAATATAATTTTTTCATTTTTTATTTGTATGTGTGGGATTTTTTCGATTGATTAAGAGATTTGGACACATTTTATGCTATTTTTCAAACACGAAATAAATGGAATGTATTTTTTATTTATATTTTTCTAATATAGTAAAAGTCTCTTACAAAAAACTTTGATTTTCTTATTTCAGCCATATTTAAGGGATTAAAGTTAGAAGGCACCAAATTTTATGTGAAAATTTAGCGCAATATTTTTAAAAAAATTGTAATGTGTAAATCCTATCAACTCAAAAATGTTTTATATGTTATTTTTTAAATTTATTTACACTTTTAATCTTTGCACTCCTTGGCATTAAGATTCTGAAACGAAAATGAGGATCACATTTCAAAAGAAAATAAGGAACACATTTCAAAAGAAAATAAGGAACACATTTCAAAAGAAAATAAGGAACACATTTCAAAAGAAAATAAGGAACACATTTCAAAAGAAAATAAGGAACATATTTCAAAAGAAAATGAGGCTCACATTTAAAAAAAAAGAGAGGCTCAATTTCGGTATTTGCCCTGGATGCCATTTTATGTAGGTGACACTAGTATGAACATAATTTCTTTGTGTCGTTTCGTAATTCAGTCAATATCGTGACGCATATTAATTGCCAAGGTGTTTCAGAAATGGAAGATAAGGCACCGTATGTGTATAATCCTATCCTATCCTAAGAACATAATTTCATCATCGTCGTACAATAATTTGATCTCAGTTATATCGATCATCTTTCATATTAATTATATATTGCAAGTGATAATAAGGGTGTAATAAATGCTAATAATTGTCGTAATCACTCAAATTCCTGTTTCAGTATTGCATACGCCGTAAAGATTTGGTAAACCTGGAGTTTACAGTGCGCACCTGTTTCTCGCCAATTCTTCTTGGCGGAATTTTATTTGCCATCGCCAAATACTGTTTTGGATGTGCAATGCGCTTTTTATTGCTTTCTTGCGCATACGTCACCTAAAAAGGAGAGATTGAGCACGCAATACCAGCGGCATTTCAAGTGGGTACCGGGCAAATTTTTTAACTTAAAAAAACATCAGCAACTTCGCTTTCAGCATAGCAGGAAACCAGTAGCTACGCTTTTTCATTGAATGTTAGAAATCTAGGTTTTTTTTTAAAAAAAATCCGAAAATGAGAATTTCCGCTCGCAAGGCCTGCGGCATTTCAAGTGTGTACCGGGCAAATTTTTTTAACTTTAAGAAACATCAGTGGCTTCGCTTTCAGCATAGCAGAATACTCGTACTTTCGCTTATTCATTGAGAAACGAAACAGACAGAATAACATACACAGTACTGAACCAATATTGAAACCGAAAAATTCCAAACGAAGTTTTAGTGAAATTTGAATGAATCGACCAATCACATCGAAGAGATGAACAAAACAGTTCAATCGAAATGAGATGTGCAAAGCACTATGAGAAGATTAATTTCCGCTCATGCACGCATGTCACTCGTTATAAACATCATTGCTCAACCAAAACAAATGCTGTCTCATCTCCGTTCTTAGTAAGTCGGCACCGTAGACTCCAGATTAATCAAAGATTTCAAAGCGAAACCAGCGGGAGTGGCCTCCCCTAAACATTCTCGTATACTTCTCAAAAATTTGTCATTTCCCTCCCCCCTGCGTGGATAAAAAAATTCGAATCTGCTCTATTCCAAGAACGCAACAAGTTTCTAACACGTGCAAACGACAAAACAAACGGAAATAAAATAATCCGAGCCGGATCAGAATTCGCCAAAAGGGAGAAAAAGGAACAAAAAGGAAGAAAAAAAGCGCCTAGCAGGAGTTCGTCATGAAAGACGCTTAATATCATGCACAGAAGATTGCTTCCAGTACGCATGCGCGTGGAGATGACGGATTCTTTTCAAAAGTAAATTATACAGACCGACAGACAGTCAACCCTTTGACGGATTTGGCCCAGAATTTTATACGGACCTACATTCATGACGATAAAATCGTGTACCAAATTTTATCCATCTAGCTATTCAAGTTTTTGAGTTATAGTGTTCACACGACAGCGGACGTACAGACAGACAGACTTTCCGTGGACGGATTTTGTCCAAAATTTGGTAGAAACATACAAATTATGTTTAAAGACCGCATACTAAATTTTATCCCCGTAGCTCTAATAGTTTTCGAGTTATCGTGTTCACAGAGAGACACACAGACAGACATAATTCCAAAATTGTGTTTTTCGGACTGAGGGAGGTCTAAAACGTGGAGATTCGTCAAAATCTCGAGTTCGAATTTTTTGACGATTACAATATTTTCTCTTTGTATACTTCGTATACGAGAAAGTAAAAATAGTAAAAGAAAAAATAAAAATAAATGATAAGAACAGAAAATTTTTTACCAAATGTTTCTGTTCTTATTATTTCTTCTTTTTCACGCTATTCTCACACTATGTTCCGAAATGATTACCAACGAGATTTGATGTTCTTATGGCCATTATTTTTTTTTACATTACTCCGATCAAGGATTTAATTCTAAACACACTGCACTTAGATCAAAAT
>BGPR01046261.1:0-12084 GCA_013235015.1 Araneus ventricosus | reverse complement strand
GGGGGGGGGGGTAGAGTACTTTGCGGCTCAGACCTACGTCTATCATCGTTTGGATTAATTTTATGCCTTTTTCAATTATTTATTACTTTTTCTGCATTTTCGTAAATCATTGAAATCTGAGAGTGGAAAAGTAAGCAAATAAGATTAAAAACGAAAAATGCAAGCTTAAAAAATAATTTCGGGGGTGCTGCAACTCTGCAGCCCTAATGGATGAACCGCCACTGCTCATGAAGGAGTGAAACTTGGAGTTTCATAAAAATCTCGTGGTCGAAACTCTTGGAAATTACACTATTTTCTCCTTCTATAAATTGTATACGAAAAAGTATAGAGAAATTAACCCTTCAATGCCCTGTGTTGCCTTTTAAGCAACATACCCAATTCTTTCCCTCAAAAACATTGAGAATAAAGCTGAAGCGCTAATACCTGTTGTTGCCAATAGGATACATACTGAAGATGTTATTAAATCATTTTACGACATATAGATGGCAGCCTGAGTGCTGATGAGAAAATCAAAATAAAGGATGTTTTTCACTTGAGGCTGCATATTTTTTGCTTTGTTTGTACGATTGAGAATACCATATTTTATTCTACGATGTTGAAGGAAATTTCTTATCCGTATAATGATTTATTAAAATTCAACTGTGATTAATATTATAGAATTTTATCTCATCAGAGAAATTTTTTTCTCGACTAAAGCCTGTGTTGCCGATTGATAACAAACTGTTTTTTTCAGTCGTAAATCATACTTAAAAAATAGGATTTTTTTAAGTATTTTTCTCATGTTTTATATAAGAAATGAAAGTCAAACACATTTTTAAATCAATTTTTTTAAAATTGGGTATTTAAGGGTTAAGCAACTAATAAACGAATATTAATTGTACTCCTACATTTAAGAATTCCTTTCATTCACATAATGCATAACAACATTCAATTGACGTTATTAATGCACTGTTAAACCTTTCCGTAAATTGATAATTAGTAACCAAGGTCTTTTATCTGGTGTGCAAAACAAAAGAAATATATTATGATTCTAGTGACATCATCAGTGATGATATCTCAAGTGCTCAAGAAAATCTCAAATGCTCAAGAAAATCCCGTCTTGCTAATTACTCAGAAAGTTGATTCTTGGCAAGAGAATGTGAATAGGTTGATTCATGCTTAAAATAATGTACGTTGGCTATTATTAAAATTTTGAGCATTTGATAAATCCTCGGAAATTACAACTCTATACCAGTATAGTTTCACAACTTTATAAACAGGAAACTTCTTTATAAACATCGGAAGCATTTGAACTATAATTGTTGTGATCATTTGAATGCCTTAAACGTTATTTCCTTTAAATTACGAATGGTATTAACTTGTTTTTAATTGCTGTCTTTAATTAATTTTAAACTATATTCCTGTCATTTAAATCTCTCATTACGAGAATAATATTCTTTTCATGAAACTATAGAGCTAACGACAAAATGTTTTAAAGCTTCAGTATCATAACTTTATATCAATCCATGCAAAAGGTTCCACCTTAGTAGCACAAGATGTTTTACAATATTATTATCTTCACGATATTGTACCGCATCCAGGATTTCGAACAACGTCGTTGACATGTCGTATTATATCTTAAGATAACAGGGCATTTTTCCGGAAGATTCAATAGACACTACTTCTTTCTTCCATTGCGCTGCAAAGATTAAAAGACTACCTGCAAGAATCCTCTCAATGTTCTCATTTATTAGCTGTATTGAAACTGGCAGTGAAACTCTAACATTATCATGTATATTATAAATTATCGATTGTGTCGGATATACATCGGATTTCTTTTGTAATAAATCCCATGTAGAGTGACACTGAATTGTTTGTTAAAGTTAATGTCATTTATTCCATTTGATAGTATGGTTAAATTTTTTATCATTTGTTTCAGTTTGCTTTCATATATATATATATATATGAAAGCAATATATATAACGATTTGTTAAAGTTCATCTCCCTCAACTCTGAGAGGCCAACAGAAAATTTTAGTTTCTTTAGATGATTTTCAGCACCTTCCAAAGTTAGTGCAATGCGATAAATAATTTTTGGTTTCATTTTATTAACTCTAGCTTTTTAAATCGTCATCCTAATCGTAATTCTTCTATTCCTCCTTTCTTAAAAGGATTTCAAGAAAAAAAAATCACCGTCAAGTTAACGGTAAAATACTTCAGGCTCATCAATGAGAGAAAAATTCCTTATTGAACAAAAAAGTCTTACCATTCCACACCGTACCCAAGTCTGAAAAATTTTCTTACCACATGGCAACTGTGAAGTTCTCTATTCCTCCACCGAAATTCCCCTTTTTTTTCCTTTGGAGTCGGTTGAGGAACGCCACCTGGAGGCACGAAAAGTAATTAGGACTTTTATACATACTAGACAATCATGGTATGCTTTCTTATTTAAAAATCTAACAATTTATGGGCATTGTTTTGCTCTATTTTTGATTTTTTAATCAGTTTTTGGTATTCATTATTATTTGTGAGCAGTGTGATATTGATACTGGAAAATGTTCCATGAGTTTCTGTTGTAGGCAAATGAATTGATAAAACAAAATATTTCTGCTATAAGCTGGAAGCAAATACATTAGAAAGTTCACAAAATATAGATAAGAGACCTTATCATCTGAATGTTAAAAAATTACTTGAACTTCTCGTGAATAAACTCTCACATAATTCACAAGATGCGAATTGCAGTATTACTTCCATTAACGGCGGCGTACCTAAAGTAAAATATAAGTTTCTTTTAAATATTCCTATTCTTTCGATAAATTAAAGAGATAATTTATTCCTGTAAGATTTTTTCCCAAAATTTGTCTTATCTTTTCCACTTTTATCGGAGAAACGAAGTAGTTAATAAGTTAAGGAAGAAAGAAAAAAAAATACTTTCGCTCTCAAACTTTTTGAGATTAATTTACGAAGTGGACATGTTGGACAAATGTAAACGAAAACATAAAAGTAATTGGCGTTAAAAAATTTGGAAAACTTTTCTAGCGACTTGAATAAACTTTGAAGGTAAACAATTTTTTTTCCCAAATTTTTTTCCCTTTGGAAACTGACTATATTCAATTACAATTCTAACGATCGTACTAAACATGCTTTTCATAAAAATAATTTTCTTTCACGAAAATCGTCTTATATTTGAACGATCACTTCGATTCAATCTTTACAGAAAAATCGTCTGCATAACAGCGAACTTTCTAGAATTCAAATCCAGACAGCATGAAAAAAAAGAACGGGAAGAATCGAATTTCGTCAAATGTTATTGCAAGTTCTTCCTGCGATTTGCATGTTTAGAATAATTCGTTGTTATCCACGTTTAGAGGAATCTAGTAGATAGTTTGAAAAAAACTGAAACCGTTCTTGACATCCTCCCTGCGGTGGCAAATTTGAATGTTTATTGACGCTACATGACCCTCGAATTAGCATATTAACCATGTTATGAAAAGAAAAGCGCGGCAACAAGTTGGAATATTCGAACAGTTGAAGAACATTTTTTGCACATATATCTATATCTAGCTTGAGATCTCACAGTCTGCATTTCTTAACTCAGCGTCTGAGTTCTTAAGAATAATTTGATAAAAACACTCGCGTGTGGGTTTCTTTATCCTGAGGCTAGATAGAATGATCAATAAAAATTTTTAAGGCAAAAATCCTTAAACTCTGTCAGTATTTCAGCGGCGTCTTTTCAATTTTTAAATTTGAATGCTTATTCATACATTAAGGAATATTCATGTTATCAAACAGAATAACGATTAATTTCAATTCATTTTTTAAAAATAAAGAACGATGTTTTAGTTTTTTCTATAACTTTACTTTCTCGTTACCTACTTTTATATGCCTGTGCTTTTTGATAGAATTAGTTTATATATATTTTTATTTCCAAACGATTTGATATTCAAATTCTGAACGTTATTTATATTATCAATAAAATATTCATAACAAATTTAGATAGAAGCAGATAATCCAATAGAATCTGGAAATTAACTAGAAAGTGATTTTACTAAGTTTAACTAAAATTTAATGAAAACTAAATCTTTCTGTAATTGAATTTGTTCAATTCCTTACAGCTTAATGGAGTTTTTGGCTATTACATCGAATGTTTCAAAAATACGACGGCTGAAACTACAATTGTTGAATATCACCGATAAAAATTAGGTAAAGATGAAGATTAATTTATTAAATACATCGCGATATTTTTGTTTTGTAGAAAAAATTTTGCATCTACACAAAAACTTGAATATTCGTGAGCGTGTTTATTTTGCTTTTATTTAATTGGGCTTTTATTAGGCTTTATTTACTGATTGAAATTGTCTTCAACATGATTATAAAATCTGCAGTTTTTCCTACATGTGAACTTCTAAGGATTGAATTCAGAATCCTGAACTTTGGTAGGAGCCAAATCTCTCTGTAATGAAGCGGCGGAATCCGAAACCGAAGAAAACAGAGGCAATTATTTCCATTTGAATCAATATAAATCCAATTAATACGTTCAAGATACTCCAGAATGCATTCCAAAAACATTTTATAGAGAATAAATTTACTGTTTAATACTAACTTCTCTAGAAAAACTCATAGAGTAGTCATATACTGTAGTACAGTAGTTATAAACTCTAGGCGTTACTGAATGGTACGCCAGTAAAGGCTTCACTTTACAATTACCACTAGCGTACCACACGAAAAAAGAATTAGCTCATCTTTTCAATGTTTAGTGCCTTTTTATTCTGTGTAATGAACGTCCTTTTCGGCATTTTCTTCCAAAAGATGTCAGTTTGAGTACAGTTCATGACTTGTTGGGGAATGAATCCTTCAGTACCTACGTACTCCGTGAGTTCGAATGGAAATTTTTCGTCCCCAGACTTGTCCGAACTCGCAATTTCGTCATGACTTGTAACACTATGTATGCCATTCAACTTCCTGAGTTTTTCGAACCAGCTTCTAAAGTCACTAAGTGCACTAGAACTATAACGGCACACTGAGCAGGGGATCGGAGGGTCGACCTCGCTTTCAGAATGTGAAGAGGTCACATGGACGCCGAAAATGAGACGTCTGACGAAAAAAAGAGACAAATTTTTCTCGAAAATTCTGACGAAAACTGAAACCAACAATAACCGAAATTTACAATGCCGAGAGTATTACTGTACTTTGCATTTTTTGCACTTTCACTTATTCCAAGGCATACTGATTTAAGAAAGGTTAAAAAACTTATTTTAAGTGTATATGTCTGTCAGAAAGACCGAAATTGACTGAGAATGCCTACTACCGTGAGTCGACATACTAAATACTTCGGTGAAAGACTGAAATATTTGATTATATTCTGTGCATTCGACCATCACCGGTGTATGTCGACAAGCACTGCATGGTGAATGTCGACATTTGCCGGGTGTAAGTGAGAAAATAAAGATATTTGGCAAATATTTTGGACATAACCAAGCGACTATGAATGTTGATATTCAATGGTCTCTTTCTCAGCCGGTACATATGCAATCTATATATATAAAAGAAAAAGTCACCTACTGACTCATCACGAAATCTCCCAAGCCATCATAGACTAGAAACTTGAAATTTGGTAGGTTGCTATTGAGCACTAGAGCTACTTGACAGGATTTTTCAAAATATTAATTATAATTTTAGTTAATTAAAATCACCTCAAATTTTTTAACATTTCGCAATAACTTCGAACATATTATCCCATAAAAAAGATATTTTAACATGATCTTAAAGTTTTAAAAATTAGCTAAATGACACTATTTTCATTTGTAAGCAATATTTTGTTAATTTTAATTAATTTTTGAAAATGTTTTCAAACACAATTCTTAAAAATTGATTTAATTGTTGTTGAGGAGAGAAAATGGAATACAAGGGTTGCTAGGACTCGTGGAGAAGTGGCAAAGTAAGGAGATATAAACAGAACAAGTTGTTTAGTTGCTGGCCGAGCGGCCAGGAGACACAGCAGATGGCAAACCCAGAAAATAAACGAAAGATATTGAAAGGAAAAACTGTTTAATTAAGTTTAAAGTATATATAAGTACTTAGACTTGAAAATATTTCATCCCGAACAACGCTGTATTACGTAAGATAACGGCTGCTTCGTATAAGTGGATAAGATTCAATCTTTAATGGGTGACTTCCTAGTTCTAAATTCTTTTGTCTCCATGAGTTTATATCTTTCATCACAATTCGCTATTTAATATCCATAAATTAAAAGAAAACCACCAGAAAACACTATAAAATTGATTATCGAAAAAAGTGATACCGCAAATTCCTGGGAAATGTGATTTTAGAAACTACTTTATTTGGCAAAATAAATTTAAGAAAGATATGCAGAGAAAAGTAGCATTATTTAGTGATACGCACAAACTAGCAACTCCTCAATCAATTTTAGAATTCATTAAGCACATTTGCAAGATAAAATGGCGTGAGTGGCACAGAAATAAGACGTATACGATTAAATACTGCGTTATTTAAGCCGTGCCTGACGTCGCGTGAATTGGCTCCATTATTTTCTTGTGAAATCCTTCATTATTCCTTACACATATTCTTATCAATTGTTACATTGATTTAATAATATTACTGTGGACTATAAAAATAAATTACCAATATCAATATCTCACATCGATAAGTGAGCACATACTATACCAAAAAAGGAGCTATTTCCCAAAAATTATTTGATATGATTTAATCCGGAAGCTCATTTGTAATTTCCAAACACGAGATTAATAAAAAATTGCATTTTTTATGTGCACCACGGGGATTTGCTGACGAGTCAAGATTAATTGAGTCTTTAATTTTCTGCAGAAGCGAGTTCTTTTATATGAGCTTATTGAAGTGAGAGATTTACGCGTAGTGAGTTCTTTATATATCAGCTTAGCTACTGAAGTGTAAGAGATAAAAATACAATGAGTTGATGGATTTGTAGAATTCCTGTAAGAATTTGAAAATTGATTATGAAGTTCAACTCCCTATGAGAAATTGTCTCAAAACTAAAAAGATATAATAACAAGTTTCAGAGAATTTGCGTATAATAATCTCAATTGACTTTTCTGAAAGCCGAATTATTAGAACATATTTTCACTTTAAATCCATTTAAAAAAAATTCATATGCAAGTCTTTTAAATCTCCTAGTTTCTGAAATAACATTTAACACAGATATTTATTTTGCCTCTGTAGATATTTTCAAATCGAATTAATGTGCTTAAAAGCCTATCACAGCTAAGTCTTCTTTCTAAACTCTGGAAAACTGATTTTAAAATAGCTGTTGCATCTCAAGAAAAGAGTTCTGGTTGATACAAATAATTGGTGTCTAACCAATTATGAATGGAAAGACTATATATTTATTTTATCAAAAATTTCGAAAATCAGATCTACGGAATAGGATGGTAAGGTATCATCCAAGATTCAAAGCAAGAGAATAGAGAATAAAACAGAAGATAATAACTTTTATTACACAAACAACAAATATTTAAGAGTTAAGCGATTATGGAAGTGTTAAATGGGGAAATATATGATTTATTTTAATCTTTCTTGTTGTATAAATGTTATAATAAACAATTCGATTCCAAACGGGGCTGCAATTTTTAGCATTGTCCGTCGAAAAAGACTTACCGTAACTACAGATTTCATGACTTTGTTTTCTATCAATTTCCTAGAATAATCGCGCAGAAGGTTTCTAGCAAATGCAACTTCCGAATAATTTTTAAGAACACTTGTTTCAAGTAAATGATCTTTGTCTTGTATTTTATTCTTCAGCGATATCACTGGCTTCAATCCATCTTTATTTGTTTTTTCATCATTGCACGAATCTGATAAATATAACTTTTGAACTCCAGCATTTGGTATATCACTGGATATTATTTTATTTGGTACAGAAATAGTTTTATTGCCCTTATATTCTTATTTAAAATAGCTGGAACAAAGGTGACCTTTCGGTTTGCCTAATGTGTAGTTAAAATAACAGATTCCAAAGGATTGAGGACTTCGGAAACGTTCCTTGATGGCACTTGCATCTTAAGAAATTTATTTTTGAAATGATTATTTCTAAACATAATTTTCCATTCATAAAGTCTAGAAGATGCAGTTAGAAAATAATTTCTGATAACTGATTGTAGATTTATTAATAACGATGATATCTGATATGTATCTAAAAGTCTGCATTTGACATCACGTAACAGAACTGTTTCTCTTGTGTATGAATAGCATAACATCGTTTTTAGATTTCCAAAAAAGGTAAATACAAATTTTCGAATCTCTTTTAAGCATCTTGTAGCTAATACATAGAGAAAATACAATTTCACAGAGAAAGATTTTATCTAACAAAGGAATTTTAGAACCCATGATTTTTCTGAGTGGAAACTTCCTTAAATTTAACGTAAGAATCTTCCATATGAATAGAAAAATCCATGACCTTTAAATAAAGAAATTCGAAAGTTGATATTTTCCTTCAAAGTTGCCAAAAATTATGTTTAGAACGTCATTGAAGTTATTTCGCAGATTTCAGTCCATTTCTGTGAATATATTCATTTCAATGCATCATGTCGTTTCTACCACCAGTTTAAAACCATTTTTAAAGCATTCTGAAAACCAAAAAAGTAAATAACATATGCGATATTTCAGTTCCTAATTCAATGCAATTAAATAATAATAATTGTGGCATTTTATTTCAAATATTTCTGATCTAACACTCAAAGTTTGAAATCGAAATATAATACACAAATTTTTTTAAAATGTTAATTATTGATTTCCCCAGCATGCTTTTCAATTTTGTAAAAGTAGAAATAAATTCGATGAATGATTTCCCTTTACTTAACTTTTAAATACAATGTTTATCATAAATTTCTGCTTTTGATATATAAATGTAAAACTAGCTATCGACTATTCGTGTCTATTAAAGTGAAACCACAAAAAAATCATCTCATTATTTACTATACTTACTTTAAATGTAAGAAATAGTGAGTGTTCAGTCATTTCATTAATTTTCCTTAAATTAGAAAAATTGAAACTAAACTTTACGTAGTTATAATTAGAAAAATAAAAACATAAAACATTTCGAAATCACAGTTTAAATTATATTCGCCATTCATTATTTATTGTTTACTGGTCTTCATTACGTTAATAATAAAAGGTTCTTTCATATATTTAAGCCATAACATTGAATATGCTAAAATTAAGTTGATAATTACTGTAAATTTGATACGAAAAGTTAGCATTTTCTAATAAACTAACTTTGATAATTTAAAATATAGTTTCGTAAATAGGAAAATATTAAATCTAAAAATAAATATATATTTTAAATAAGAATAAATTTTTAAACACACGCGAAGCAAACTATAGCGTAGAATTTTTTGAATTCTAAAATACGGCGGTCAAAACCAAATCAAAGAAGCTTGAGCAGCTAATAGATATACTCTAATGAAATTTGAATTTGGTCATATGTTTACCATATTTTTAATTTCTAATGAATAACAAGGAATTTTCTTTTTTATAATATTCATTGTGGCTTAATTTCTTTACATTGCCTCACACTTTAACAGCTTGATTTTGAGCTTTGTTTTTGATAAAAAAATTATTTTCTACTTTATAGTAAGTTTATAAAAAATACCTTATTTTTGTTATTTTCTATTTTTCAGTCTTTAATATAGTTAACGATTCATGGTTATAAATATTATGGGACCTTTTAATCATTTTTTCTCAAACTCAGAAAAAGATGGCATTTTTAATGGAATAAATATTTAATTATAATAGATAGATTATCTGATGATTAAATTCTAAAAATATTAAATATCGCATTGTCTTCGAGAGCAGACTATTGTATCAAATTCTAGAATTTTCGAACATCTGGAATTGAATGAAAAATTTATTACAAAATTCCATCTTCACAAATAAGAAACAAGCCAAGTTAAATAGAATCGCGTAATTACAGTGACACGTATTTGATGCAAGTCTCTTTCAAGTGAAAATTCAACATATACACTCATATCAAATTCGCACTACACATACAAGGGATTTCCCGGTAAAAATTTCTTGAACAGGTGCTTCGAGAGTATAAATATTATCCGAGAGAAAAAAGTTTTAAACTAAAATTACTGAAAAATTTTGGTACAAAATCAGTATAAGACTTGAAATTCTCTTCACTTCAAAATAAGATTAAAACACCTAAAGAAGCTCTTATTTTAGACAGATGAAAAAAGTATAAAAAATTGATGTCCGCAAACTCACTCTACAAAAATAAATATTCCACAAGGTCAGCAAAAGGCAGGATAGTAGGACAGTGTAAAGTTGAATATCCCAAGATATTTTAACTACAAAAATTTCATAATGTATAAAACTGACGAATGAAACCACTAGAACTTTCGATAAAAAATATTCTTTTTTTAAATTCTCCGCTTTTGTTAGTGTACTTATGACATTCGACTGCAATGTTAGCAAAAGTTCCCTATTTTTTTCTTTTTTTCAAACATTCTTTTAGATTTTATTATTTTTCATTTTAAAAGTTAATAGGCCATATTTTTAATCATATTATAAAAGCTATCATTAAAATATAATACATTTCTGTGTCTTTCTATTCAAATAAAGCCAGTTCATACTTACATAGTAAGCATAAAATTATACAAATAGCAGAAAATTTATTTTGCAGTCTGAAATAACGATCTTTTTTGGTTTATATTTTTTTCAGCAACATAATTCTAGTTCTTAATTCTAATTGAATTGCTTTTTTGTTTCTTTCATTAGTTTCCGAACTTTGCCAAATTCAGTTAGTTCCTTTTTCTATTTATATCAGAATTAGTCGTTTTCGCTAGCATTATTAGAGTAAGATTAATCTGAAATGTATTGACGTTTAAACTTATAATACTTTACTTAGTTTTACTTAAATTATTTATTGGATTAACTTTTATCTTATATAAGAAGACCGATTCCAATAACATTATTTTGAAATTAATTAGAAGAGCGAGTTATTCGCTTTAAGTAAATTTATTAAAGTACATTGAAATTAAGTTAATTTCGAGAAATTAAAATTAAGTGTTAAAGTTTTTAGAAGTTTAATTTAGGATTTGGACTATATGTTTAAGTTAGTTCATTAAATTACATTGAAATTAAGTTTATTTCTAGGAATTTAATTTAAATTTAAATGTTTTAAAAAGTATAATTTAGAGCTCGGACTATCTCTTCCGGTAAACATCTATCTTTAAGTTTTTTCATCCCAAAAGAAGCGAACAGAATTTTAATGGGATTGAAAATTTTTTTTTCTAGTATCAGATGTAAATGGAAAATTCTTTTTCGTTTATTATTTTAATAAGAATGGTTTTGCATTAATTGCTGGTGATCATCAGGGTATAAAAAATGAACGAGGCATTTACTGCATTGCGGTTTCATGCTGTGTTTTTAGCGAGATTTTAATTGAAAATTCGGATAAATTTTTAATTATCTCTCATCATGGGCGCAACTGAACATGAGTAAATGAAGCTGTGTCGAGTCGAGAGATTTTTTTTATATCCCGAAACGATGATTGCAAATAACCTGGATGAATGATGATTGCGAATTAAATTCATTGGGTGATAAGGCATGTTTGGTATCTGGTATAGAAAAAGATGTCATTGAGAAGAAATTGACTTGTTTTCATTATTATTTTAATCGAGGTAAGTAACTATTATTTTTTCTACATTCCTTTTAATTTAACTCCTTTTTCTTTTTCCAATACGATTGTTCTTGAAGAATTGAAAAATTCCCTGATTTTGGATAATCAGTAAACTCAACAGTATTTCGTTCCATCCACTGGCGGAATAACAGACTTTTACTTGGGATTAAAAGTTAAAAGTCTTCCCGGTATCTATTCAAATGCCTAAGATATCACGTGTGTATTCAGAACAATTCATCTTAAAAACTGCGCAGCTGGCTTTCCAAAACTCATTTTCAAAGATCTGAATTGCGAGAAAACTATAATGATTTACAAATACGTAAGGAGTAAGTAAAATTTATTCGAAAGCGAAACTCCATTAAACTTAGAAGGATTAATCTTCGTATCATTCGGCTGTATTGGTTACAGCCCTCTTGATTTTTAAGTATC